>JAVQJF010026345.1:0-21303 GCA_036023855.1 Gadopsis marmoratus | reverse complement strand
AGTCCAGGGTGTTTCCCTGCCTCTCGCCCAAATGTTAGCTGGGATAGGCTCCAGCCCCCCCCTGCGACCCTTCGGGATAAGCAGTATGGATAATGAATGAATGAATGAATGAATGTTTCAGAATATTAAAAATAACAAAAAGGCCCTTTTTTTTTAAGTTCAATCTTGGTCTGAATACCTGTCTTTATTTTGTTGCAAAGAAGACATAAAGCATATTCACTATAGTCTGCCGCTATTCACGTCAAACAGAAATTGAACGTGAAACGAGAAGGCAGTTTACCGCTACAGTTATCGACAAAGAAACAAAGGCCGCAACACAATCAGATTTCAATCGGCAAGACAAAAGAGCGAGAAGAAGGGTCCTTATTCTCTGAAAAGAAATGAATGGGGTGTCGGAACCAGGTGGAGAGGCCGAGGTGGAAAAATTGGTACCGAAAAATGGTAGTACTTCTGTGATTTGGACCTGGTTTGGTAATAAATCATCTGATGTGGCGCAAACATCAATAATATGTAAGATTTGCCATTTTGTGACAGCCAAAAGGTGGCAATACCAGAAACCTGTTTCACCATCTAAAAAGCATGCACGCCCGTGAGTACGAGGACGCAACAAGGGCCGAAAGCACCAGTGGTTTGTCCAACAGCTGCACCAGCGGAGCGCAGCAACACAGCTGTGACTCCGGGTTTGGGGTTTGGAGGAAGCGCGTCTGGTGTGCATGATGCCGGACAGTGGCTCAAACATGGTGCGCACGTTACAGATCAACAAATGGACCAGGCTAGCATGTTTTGAACACAGGCTACACATCGCTAACTTGTTAAGTTATAATGGTCAATCCAGCAGGCTTTCTGAACAGTGCATGGTGCTGAAATTAAGTCTAATAAACGTTCCAAATTAATTACAGATAATTCCTATAATTTACCCTATTTGACCAGAACAGTATCAACACCAGTACTTTTATCTAAATATAAATGAAGCAAAGTATCAGCAATAATATACGTTTTCTGCCAAAGAAAAATGCTGTTGAAATGCCTAATCCTACCCCTTGTCTAAGTCTGAGAATTAATCACATAACAGCTGGTAGTTAACCTACATTACGGGGCAGGTTCATTTTTTCTTTAAGATGTGTTCCCTTACATTGCCAATAGAGTGAAAAAAAGGTAGAATCATGTTTTGAGTGGAGTATCCCCTTTTAATTTTGTAATACCGTGATATCACACCATGACCATATAAAACAAAACTAAAAAATACAGTGATATAAATTCTAGGTCATATCACCCACCCCTACTGGGACTACAAAGGTTTTGAGCATCGGGGTCAACCTGGGACAAGTCCTTTGAAAGAGGTGTGAAATTGTAGGCTTCCTTTAGACACTACGGAGAGCTGAAGTGTCTGAAATATTTGTGGTGTATTTTGAGAATGGGGGCGGACTCTGGAAGAGGCGTAGCATACAAGCTAATTTCTAGGCAAGCTACTGCACTGAATCAATACGGTGGGTTGAATCATTTTTAAAACAAAGACTTCTTTCTTCTCTTGTTTCATACAACAACTTTGTGGGAGCAACACATTTTTCCACACAACTGCATCAATAAAAAAAAAAATACTAAATACATCCTGAAACCAGAAACCATGTTTTTCTTTTCAAAGACCTTTGGCAAGTCAGGCAAGACCTGACATTCTGCCAACTTTCTCCTAAAACCAGTAACAGGAATGTCAAAATGCTGGTGTTCTGTCATTCATGTTGTTTTGTCTTGCTCCTGAGGCCATGAAAATCATTTTACATATATGAAATATATGTGAGTCCATGTGAAATTAAAGACAAGGTTGGGGGGCGAAAGGTTTCTACTGGGTACAAACAAATTGGGTGTGGTGTCTGTCTTAACTCCTGGCCTAAAGAGCTCTGGTTCAAAGTCAGTAATTGCTCAGTGTAGCTACTCCAAAAACACCAAAGCAAGCTGAGCTACATGCCATCCTCAGCACAAAAACACACAAAACACTCGAGGTTAAAAATCATGCAACAACGGACAATTTGAGACCAATTCTGTCTGTGTCAGTTACACATTCACATCACAACAGAAAATTATTTCCCGTGCTGTATGCAAAATGACTTGGTTCTTGGTTTCTGGTGCTGACTGGTATGAAAATGAGAACCGTGCACGTGTTTCTAGGTTATTTATTTAAATGACACGCATACATTGGATGACACTGGAATTACAGAGTTGTAGCATCAAGAATGAAATAAACAAGCCGAGCGGGGGACTCTGCAGTGAAGAAAACAAAGCCTTCCAATAAGGCTGACCTGACATTAACACAGCTAGTTGCCAAAATGGGTGGCATCAGTAGCATAGCTGTCACAGCAAAGCATCTTGGTTGAATCAGAGAACCAAATGAACCAAATGAACAATGGCAGTAAGTCAAGCAGAAAGTCCTTGGGTATCCAGGCGTAAACAAACATTACCATCACCATGGAGACCGATAGCTTCCATGGGCCCTATCCTGCATTGTACATTGTGCACTGCTGGGTAGAGTTCACAGGAAATCTGCTGGATTCTTTAACAGTTCAAAACAGGAAGAATGTACTGTTAAAGCTTTCAAACTTTCTGGCAATCACAGATGATTACAAGAGCAGAAATAAACTCACTTCCAACATGTTTGTTCTCCTCAGTGAAATAAGACACTGGGGAGAGGAAGGGATACAGGAAGCAAAAGGTTTATGGGAAATGTGGTCCGAACGGGGGGGAAACAGTGGCGCTACCGACACACAAGTGGTGTTGCAGACTGCCAACCAGGTGAAGAATTTTCAAACGTGCACCGTTTAGTCCTGTAGGATGATTTGAATAGGCAGGTCGAAACATTCTACAGCCCAACCAGGCCACAGATCACTCAGGCCACAGATCACTCACCACTCAGTAGTAAGTCTGTATGCACCACCAGTTCAGTCAGGGACTTGTACTATCATAGGTCGTGGGGAGTTTGTTTTCTGAGCCTAGACATGATAATGTGCAATATTGATGCTCGGCTGGAATGAAACCCGTGATGTCACAGTTAATGCGGTACGTGCCTTAACCATCTGGCTACCAGGAAGCCCCAAATTGGTTTCTTTTCACACAGAAATGTATTCAAGCAAACCAAAATGCATCACTAAAATGAATGAACGAATGAATGAATAGGCAGGTTGGAGCATTTTACAGCCCAACCAGGCCACAGATCACTCACCACAGTAGCAAGTCTGTATGCACCACCAGTATGATCAGTCCGGGCCTTGTACTATGGGCTCAGAACCTGCAACAACAAAGGGTAGAAGACTCAGTTGGAGACTTCTGAATTAGAATAGATGAGAGAAAAGCAACGCTTTGGAAATCAACAGCACTGTTGTAGTAACGTAGTAGTAAACATTTTAAACTTGAATTATTTATAATTTCACATAACTTTATGTAAATGTGAACTGAATACACACACTTGAAAACTGAATGAGCAAATTGAATAACTGCAAACTACATGCAATTTCTGTCAAATTTGGTATATGTGTCTTCACCAGCCTCGCCAGTGATCTAATACTATTCCATTTATTGACGGGTGGTGGTGGAAGAAGAGGGCTGCAATCTAGCAAACAATGCCAGTTATAAACTCTTGAAAAAAAAAGCAAAGCATTGAAATGTTTTATGAGGAAGAAAATGCCTGCTTTTTAGGCCTCAATGACACACACACACACACACACACACACACACACACAATGTGCTTTTGCTAAAACACATTGAATGTAAACATAACCGTTTACTGAGAACAAAACTCCACAGGGCACCTTCAAAGCAGAGTTCACTGCACTTACTAGGGGCAGGCAGCACCAATTTTCCACGGTAATGGGACATTTTTACCATAAAAGTCATAAAAATGTAAAATAATCCCTGACTAATGCCATTAACTGAAAACAGAAAGCTCAAAGCGTCAGCCAGCAGTGCATGGGGACTGAATGGTCGGACCATGTGACTGACACTCATTCAGAAGGCTGAACAATAGTTCACCTCTTCAGTCTGAGGACAGAGGGAGGCAACAACACACCATTAGAGCATGTTCACTGCCAACATTTACAGCAGGTCGCCGTCCTAACAGCAACACCTGTGTAATGTCAAGCAATACATTCCAAAAACCCTGCAATCGCCCCTACCTTTGTGAAGCCTATAATGTTCCATATCTGGTGATGCTGTGATTATTATTAAGGCTACAGACTGAGGTGGTGCTAAGAGTGTTGCTGGATTGCGTAATACTGTAAAGTGCATTGGAAATTACTGAACATTAATTTCTTTTTCTTCCCCAGGCTCACTGCTTCTTTCCCTATATCCCCTAACCGTGATTCCTTCTGTGCCTCTATCCTTTTAGTCTCTGCTGCCACTCTCTACAGTGTTGACGAGGCTGTGGCGATGCCTGCAGAGCAAAGGGAGAGATAATATTACCACAAAGAAAGCAGGACCAGTTGGGTGTGGCCAGAGAAACGCTCAAGTGTTGAAGGTTGCAGAGGGCTCGCTAGAGGATGCGGCCCTAGCATGGCAGGATTGAGGCTTGTACGCAGCACAAGGCTGTCAAAATAGTTATCTCTCTGATCAAACGTGAATATAAAAAACTGCCATCGTCAGAAACCCTTTTTAAAAACAGGGGGAGATGAACACCAACATACTCACATCCAGTAGCACTCGGGGGGAGTAGCTGAGGGTGGGCTTGCCACAGAAATATTACATTTTGCACAAAGAGTTCATTGCAATATAGGATAATATAACCAACCTATCCCTTAACTGTACTGCTGCTGCCACTAGATAAAATCTCAAAGGGAAACGCTGATGCACTGCAGTTTTTTACATATGCACAGTAGCTAACCGGGTAGCTTTAGGGGAACTCCAGAGGTAGCCTAAATAAAATGTGCTTTTCTTACCCCAGGAAAAAAGCACACATTCAATTAAGTGAGCAGCAAGCAAGACACCGGTCCTTAGCTTGGCACAGCTGGCACTTTGATTTATTGAGATTAGCAAACTGGAACACCGGCCAGATTTCTTTTCGCCCAGCACAGCTCATTTAAGTATTGACATTGGAACAGTTTCAACCTATGAGTACAAGTCAGTTTTTTAGCTAGTTTGGTTGTCAGGCCATGAGGGCAGATCAGTGGGGGAACCGAGAGAGAGTGTGAGTAACAATAAGTTGACATTGAGTACAAGCCCTGTATCAATCAGGCTCTGGGTCTCAAAAGCTGTCATACCCAGAAATACAATACAGAACAATCGGAAATGGTAATTTTTTATAAAAAGCCTCGTTAATCACAGATACTGACAGCGCTATCTTTATCCTACAAAGTTTAAAAACACACAGCACCATTCATACATTCACAGGTATAAATTTAGATTGATACTAGGTGGGGGGTGGAAGAATCAAGAATCATGATTCTTTACATTCGATTCCTGAATGGCTATAAATTTAAATGCTAAATTTTAGTGTATGCTTATTAGACAAGGTGGGTAGAATTTACCGCTTTTATCCAGCAGATGGCGATATGCATTTGTTGTTATCGATGAGTATTACCCGATTTCCTGTCGGTTTCAAGCAAAACAAAGCAGACGCGAGAAAGCACAAAATGGCAGATGATCCGAGATCTGCGAGGATACGACCAGTACCTTCACGTTTTAAATGCAAAGTATGGACACACTTCACCACACATTTCACACATTGCCAGGAAATGCAACGCTAGACATGACGAAAGCTGAATGCAATGCTGCTGCTTAAATAAAACTCAAGACAGACTGGCTGACATGTGATGTGTATCGTTTTAGAAAATATGACTCATGATATCTAGAAATGTCTATCAAGTATCTTGATAGTATTGAATCGTGAAATAAGAATATTGTGCCAGCGCTAATTGACATGCTAACTCAATACACAAATTGTGCAGGTAAGATGTCAGCTTATCTACAATATTGTCTGCAATTCTAAAGCAAGCCATGTTTTGTCTCCAATTTATATGCACATATTCCATCTGGCCCAGAAATGTTGAGTGAAAGTCCTCAATTATGTCCAGGGTTCGACATTAACCATGGTCCTATGGCCCGTGGCCACAAAATGTTATTTCATTGCTACCACATACTCCATCTAGGTAGCCCACTGTGGCCACCAATTTTAATCCCTACTCCATCTAGGTAGCCCACTGCGGCCACCAAGTTTAATCCCTAATACTGCGAGCCTTCGCCAAAGCAACGTTACAGTTCCACAAATGTCCCAATTCCTTCACACCTTTTAGTTCAACATTCTATTATTCTATCTGAGTGAGGGCATGAGACTGTGAGCTAAGAGACAGAGAGAGTATCATATGTTGACAAAGAACTTGAGTTTTCAATTTAAATGATTTATTATAAATGTATATTTTCATTCTGTTAATGCCTTTCCATTTATTGAGGTGTCAAATTTAAGGCTGTGTTAAATTGTGGTAAACTGGATTATTTTTACATATCTTTACATTCTGGCCACCAAAAATGTACTTTGGCCTCCAGATTTAACGGCTTGGTGGCCAGTGCTTGAAAATATTAGCATCTATCATGTCATTCATGTGTGCGAAGAGCCAAAAGGAAGTCAGCCAGCTTAGCTAGAAGAAGTCTCTAACGCACATGCTCTCAACAACCCCAGCAGTCTGACTAGACCGGAGAAGGACTCTAGTAGGCTACATAGTCTGTGCAGGCCCCAAAATGCAGACACTTCCATATGCCTGACAAGCTTATTTGGGCGTAGGCGCCCAGTAGGGAACTTTCATTGGAATGAATGGGGCACCACCTTGGAGCACATTAGCCAGTTTTTCTTAATACATCCATTACTGTGGCCATAGCTTGCTATGCTAACATTAGCTAGTCAAAGTACTGAAGCCCGTGTTTGTGCTGAGTTGCAATATTAAGCGAGAAACAGACAGCATGTATTTTATTTGACTAACAAAAACAGGAAACTCACTGCCTCAAGATGGGGCACATCGTGTACTTATCACAGGTCAGTGTCAGCTCCATCCATAGGAAACAATTAACACCATAAATTAATCATTCATAAAATCCAAGGCAAACGTGAGGTGAAGTACTTTTATTAGATTGTGCCTTTGATTTGTAGTGTTTCAGGGAAGTTTAATAAATATCATAATTCCAAGTGTGGCACAAAAAAAATATCATGGTAAAGATGTGTGAAATTTTGATACAGACACATGGCCTGGTTGTCAACTTGTAAAAGTGCCACACTTTGCATGCCTGTAAAGTCAGGCTTGACCCATTACTTTTTACCAGGGTTAACATTAATGCCACTCGTAACACATAAACTCTTCTCCAGCACTACTTAATACTTATTGTGTGCATATTCATACAACACTCCAGTGAAATTTTAAAAATTCATGTTCTTTGTAATTCCTTTAAACTCTCCCACTTTGCATTAAAGATGAGTTATTGGACTGTCACTTAAATCTTCCTTCTCTCCCATCAGACACCGAGATCCATGTCAGACATAACCACAATCGGAAGCAAACCATAACTGTAGCATCACACCTTCCTAAAGACATAAAATCACTGTTCTCTTGTATATATGTGGAGCTTATGGACCGCAGGCCTTTCACTCAACAACAATGCCACATCATAAACATGGGTCATATCACTAAGTACATGTTAACACCACAAATCCATGATGAGATCTGTCGTCTTTTAATGCTGACCGATCCAAAGCCATATAAAAATAGGCTCAACCAAAGCACAGATCCTTCAGTTTTAACCCTGCATTTACAGATAAACACATCAACGTTGGAAGCAGCGCTGAGCCCCGGCTCTCCATGATAATAACGCGATACAATACATCAGAGCACTGCAAGGATCCCATGACATTTAGCTGGAGTTAAATACACCTCGGCTCTCTCTCACATGAAGTACACAAGCGACACCTCAGAGGGGAGAAACGCTGCCAAGTAAAATACTAAATCAAAGTCACGGAGCTTGTTAGAGGGTGAGATATGCTTTGGGACATTTTGGGCATTAGCTCAACGTTTTATTTTTGAAATTCATATTGCAATAATGCTAAACTATATAAGATGCTCATGTCTGGGATTCCTAATTCGCTCATTGGTGTGTCACTGACATCACCAAAACCCAAAAAGAGGGTGGAAATGAACTGCCACCAGCCAAATGCTGTTACATTTGAAAGTGGCTGGTCAATTTCAGAGACAAAATAATGATTTACTATCAAGTGGCTGGTAAGTTTGAACATTTATCTGTCCGATGTTCACATCTGAAACATCTCCCACCCTGCCCAAAGGACATGAGCAAAAGTGTAAACAGTGCGTTTATCTGCTCTAATGTAAGCTGTAAACGTCATTAGCATGCTCTGGTTAACTAGCTCACTCCCTACAGTAGTAAGAGAGGGTTACTTACAAAAGCCACAGAATGTATCATTAGATCATTAGCTGCATTAACATTTTGTGCGAGTGTGTGTTGGGGGGGGTATATTACATTAACACAGCCTTTAGGATGGGCACACCCACTGTGTGGAGGCTGGTCCTGGCTGCTGCTATATCAGAGTTAAGACTATCGTTAGCTGTCCTGCTCTGTACCTCGCTATCCAAGACATTCATTCATTATCCATACTGCTTATCCCGAAGGGTCGCGGGGGGGTTGGAGCCAATACCAGCTAACATTGGGCGAGTGTTTAACAAAAAGTCATCCGTTAGCCTTTTCTTTAAATAAATTTAAAAAAGGGAAATATATTGTTTGAAAATACAACAATACGGCCAGTTTTTTATAATTAGCGTCCGATGGTCATTCATGAAGATAACACTTTAATTCTATTTGTCGTTATAATATTGAACTGTAGTATTAAGACAGATTGGCTTACCCTGCAACAATACAAGAACAAATACCACATGTAGTTTTGATCTTTATGGGCATTATTATGTATATGGCCATCAAGTGCCCTTTAATATGTTACTCATTACAAAACGGGTCCGCTGGAAATATTAAAAGTTCAAATGGAGACAGCCACCATTATTATTGTGCAACTACCTTGGGTGCCATGCTAGATTGGAATGCTTGACCTGCTTGGCAATACAATCAATTGAATTTACTCACTAAAGCAGAAAAAGCACCCGATAAGGGAAAAACACATTCAGCACAGCAGGAACAAAAATAGCAGGCGCGCACAGATAACTGCAGGCTAGTTGTCATTTTTAAGTATCAGTGGACACTCTTCCACTGCACAGGCAGATTCACTATTGTGAATACAGGACCCCCTTTTAGGAGCACAGGCAAGGCACCAATTTGAAATGACTAGTGCTTCCAACGTCTTTTCTGACGACTAGTCGGTTACAAGTTTCCAACCCTACAATAAATGTATTTATATACCGGCTCATCATGAGCTTGCCTTATAATAATGTTTTAGGTTGCATTTTAACTCCATCACAAACTAAATCAAGGCCCATGACACTTATTTATCATGAGCACACTTCCTCTTTAATATTGTCACTATTTGTTTCAACTTGGGCAACTTTTTAAACACTCTATAAGAAAACACAGTGGTGCAGTACAGATTCATATCTTTCGAACACAGTAACAGATTTTGGAATATCTGGGGTTAAGGTTTGCAGTTCCAACCAGATCTTACGAAGCACTCAGGCTCACAGATCCCGCTGGTACGGCACCACTACAACAAATTGGCCTAAATAAAAACCAATATTTTCCAGTATTTTCTTAAACGAGCAAATATACTTGTTGGTGCTTACATCAAACAGTACATGAATAAAAATGGGTTTGAAATAACCTTAACTTATTATAAAGTAGTCCTCTATGCTGCACTGAGAATTTATTAAAATTGCAACATCACTAAACCATATTGAAATGTAAATTTCACTTGCCTTTCAAAACGTCTACTATGCACCAATTGGCTAGGACCGGTATCATTTCAGTCACACTACACATCCACAATGACACCCTACTGACAAAATCAAATGCGTTTGACAAACAGTACAACAATGGGCCACACAGCCAGAGTGTTCAGTCTATAGGCAGTTCAGCCGTTCAAGCTACAGGACAAAACCTGCACCCATAGCGCAGCTGCGGCGTGGAATTTCCATGTTGGCGCATCAACATGCACTGAACATTCATCAGCCAACAAAGAGAAAGTCTCACAGTCCCTTTAACACAAGCAGTGTGGCGTTCCGTGTTGGCGGGTCAACCACGTCCTGGAAGCCGTGGAATTCCCACTCTCCCCCCCTTTGTCTTTTCTGTCTGGCAACACTGCAACACCTGCTATATTTTAGGGATATTTCCATCAGCGATCGAGCAATGTGAGCATTCCCCATCACACTTTACTACTGAATGCAATGCTTGGCGTCCAGTCGTGACTGCTGCATTATTAAACATACATAGAGAGGAAATATCAGTTACATGAACAACGTTAAAATAAAGAACATAAGGAGGATGTTGGGGTGGTGGAGGGAGCTGCAGCAGCAAACAGCAATTGAAGTAAGCTTGGATCATCTTTTTAATTTTGAAGAGGCATCATTCTGCCGCAGCACCCCTACTGTGCAATCTCAGTTGGTATGAATGCAGCCTAAATGTGAAGACTGACTACGCTGACCACCACTTGTTAACCAGTGAGTTAACAATATGTTCCTTGCTTGTTAGACTCTTGTCCACACACACACAGCAAGAAAATCAAACTGCCCCGATCTCAACACTGTAGGCCTCTTGCTTTTTGAGCAAAAGCATTAATTAAGACAATAAAAAGAATGTACTCCCAAATAATCCAACTTAAAAGATCAGTCACTATTAACTGAGTGGTAAGCAATTCTCATATACTAAAGTGCTATAGGAATGAGTCCTAAAATCCAGCAATGAGTTAGCAGTTCCCTCGTCTCCGTGTCAAAGGTGTTTCTTGAATGGGTTTTCGGTTAGATGTCTGAAATAAGGGCTGTGGTTAACACAAGCTTAAAAGATTTTCACGTTTTGTTCTATGACATAAAATACATCAGTAAATACTGAACTCATGAATTTTGAAGCTTTTATTACGTGTCTTGCTGGCAAGTGGCTAAAGGAGATTACAGACATTGTCGGGGACATTAAACGGCATCACGCCAAACACAGAAACTCGCCTCGTTGCATTTATAATCGCGCTCTTGCAAACTATTCCAACTCAAACTTTCCCCAAAGGCTTTGGTAGAAGAGGGAAGCGTTAGAAGCTTAGCGGTGGTGATGCTGAGGTCATGTGACCGTGATGTAGTTTGTTTATAGCCCGACGTTAGCTTTACCCTTCTGGCCATGCTTCAAAAATCAAAAAGGTTTAGATTATCTTGCTGAACAAAACACGCAAGTATCATAAACCTTTGTTTGCCCACAGAGGTTATTTTCTGTAATAATCCCAAAAAAATCCTATTGGCTTTTTTCGAGGGACCAAGGAGATGCTAACTAAAAATACGGCACCCCTGGAGAACTCTAATGGGTTATTATCATCAGTACCTGTATTAGTTGTGATACGTTCTAATGTAATACCAGATAATCCAGCACCTAATTACAACTAAACTGTGATTTGGGACTTTCCCCAGAGGTTTGGGCGGAAGCTGCAGGGTACAAATAATCACCCTTGGTCTCTCTGCAGCAGAGGGGAAGAGGGGCTGCAGGCCTGTAAACTTCAAGGTCTTGTGGGTAAAGTAGGGGGAGGGCCGTCGAGCACGGGCACATTCTTCACAGTGTTGAACTTGACCCCTGGGGTTGCCACACACACCACATGACTGCTGTCAACTCTGTGTGTGTGTGTGTGTGTGTGTGTGTGTGTGTGTGTGTGTGTGTGTGTGTGTGTGTGTGTGTGCGTGTAGCTATGTGTGAGCCTCTGATATTGTACACTCCTTTAAACAGTGTTTGAGCACTTACATTTCAACAAATCATAGAACTGTTTTGCATTTTCTTGGAACAAAGACACTGAAAGAGACATAAACATGCATTTTTGCACGTGACGACTTGCATACAGCATATTATTTCTGCATTTTTTTAATAACTTGTCTACCATATCAACACCTACACGACGAGTAAGTCGTCAAGTAAAATTTAATTTCCACACAACATGGGGCAAGAGGCCCTGGACAAATCACCAGACGATGAAAGTGCTGACAAGAGGAAACCCACACACGCAGACATGGGGAGCGCGTGAAAACACTAATAATATCTGACTGGTGACACTGTATGACACCGTTGATAGCTGTACGGGCTAAAAAACGTGTTTGTCATCATCTCTCAATTTGATTTAGTCAATCGTTCAAATTACCGGCATTGCCAAAATGATGCATACGAGGGTCACAATTGTGGAGGTAGGGCTCATTTATATTAAAAGATCGTAGCTAATATTTCTCCTCATGTCTGCATGCAGACAGGAACCAGGGCTGTTCCATATTTGTGTGTCTCCCCATCTCATGTCTGGCTGTTACCTAACTAAAGAAGACATTTTCACTCACCGCACTTCTTTGTCCATTTTCTCTTTCCCTCTTCAATCCACAACAGTGACGAGCACCGGTTACATAACTGTACTACTCCACCACTCTCTCTCTGTGATTTAATAAGGCCAACTAATCAATGTGTCCTGAGAAGATAACGTGACTCAGCTGCCTGCTCTGTAACTAACCACGTTCTTGTGTCCTGTGCTCAGCATTCGCTCTGGGAAAGCAACACTGAGGACAAGTATGAAAATCCAACAGTATATTTCAAAGACCCTTCTGGTCACAGCTTAGCTGCATAATAGACAATTTAAATGTTCATGACTAGCTATCCTCTCAGTCTAAATTAGCAAGTGAAGCTGCAAAACAAACAAGTGACTATATACAGAGATGCCACAGATTTCATATTCTGATGTCTGCATCAGTATGGTAATTAATAGGAACCTTGCTTGCAGTACAGTCATGGTAAACAGGCCAATGTGTGGTTGGTCAAAAAGCGTGTTGCATAAGAAAAGGTTGCCACGGCCATCAGCTGTTAAATACCATATCAGATGTCCACGCATCTATGCTTCGCCACTGTCGTGCATCAGCCCAGGAAACAAAAAATTCAAGACAAAGCCATTCAAAGCTTGCTACTTTTCTATAGTTTATCTTTTAATGACTGAAAAGCACTGCTCAAGAAATCCATTATTGAGATTAAATTTAATTCAACCATTTTACCCTTTACATGGCTTATTAAGTACACCCTAGCTTGTTCCACTAAACCATGAAAATACTGTGAAATCATGAATGGAAATCCAAAAGTAGAAGAAAAATGAATTGCCAGTTGGTGACACAAGATCATCTGCTTACATAATTCACCAGCTGTAACAGTTTAGTTAACAGTACCTATCACCACCACTGGGGCCAACAACATACAAAGCTGTCAGTATCAGGACAAGATGTTTTGCACTTATAGAAATACTTTGCTGATTTCTATTGGCATGAGGTTGGCATGTCTATGATAAATCACACAATACTTGTAAATGTCATTATGTATCGCTGTAGCCGGCATCTTTGTCTGATGTATTCTGATATCAAATGATGACAGAGGATGGTACTACAGGGAGAGTTTGGCTTTGGGATTCTTGGGGGGGGGTTCTCCTCGCCTCCTAGCCTGGGAGCATTGCTACAGAGAGACCACCAAAAAGGATTTATAGTGGGAGAAAAACAATATAGCTAGCCAACACAATTATAATATGAATGTTATTCACTAAAATTGAGATACCTGCTAAAAAGATTCAGCCATGGAGCAAAGGGGACCCCAATAGTTCATGAAAAATAATGGTGTGGTAACCAGTAATAAATCAGTACTTAAAATATAATAATCCTGGTACATACCAACAACCATATCAGACCGATATGGTAAACTAATATAAAAGGAAAAGGGTGAATGCTGTGATAACGACAGCACAAAAAGAAGAACAATAGAGGAAATATGAATGGAAAGTTATCCCCTCCAGTCTCAATGAACTGGATTTTTGTTTCCAATAAAGTGACACCCGAATACAGATCCAAAGTCGCATCCTGCTTTTGTACTAGCTTCACTTCCACTAGCCTCCATTGCGCACTATATTTACGTATGCAGCTTTCTGTTCATATACCAAGTTAAATGGGTCCTACAGTTGTACCTAAGACAATTTGAGCGATTTTATTGTTAGCATTAAACAGCTACAGATTACATAAGTTTTGTTTAAGTGTATTTGGCAGGCGTCCTTGCTTGACACACTAAGCCAACCTCAATGAACAAGTGCAAACAAAGACCGAAGGATGTGTTGCCTCACATCTTCTGTTATAAGTTGTACTTGAATGCACCACAAAGACTGGCAGCCAGCTGACTGCTGACATGCACATATGTTGTGCACCTGTGTGAGAGGAAATAATTAAGACGGTAGTCTGTGATCCTAATCCAAAAAAACTGATTAAACAGTCTCGTCGTGTGGTCGGAAAGAAATGCAAATGTATGGGACATATTAAACATGCTCAGCCAGCTAAATGCAGGATAATAAGGATCAAGTAAAGTCAATGATGCCTGACAAACCGCAGTAACTATGGGCAACCACTGACTGCACATTACTTCAAACAACCAATAAAGAAAAAAAAAACACACACAGCCTCCCCCCCCCCACTTGTTAAGTGGCTATGGCACACGTGTGATAATGCACTCCAAGGGTTTCCAATATATTAAATAATGGCTCCAGCACCTCTACCTCATCAGAACACCATCTCATACATTATTTACATAACCTACTTTAAATATTGGCTGCAATATTTTATCTGAACAAAACAACACAGGCAACAACTCATGTGGGCAAAAACATGGCAATAGAAAATAATCCACAGAAATTTGTTGAAGTTCAAAAACAAAATGATTTGTTTTCAAATTCAATTCCCGCCTTTCAAATACCGCAAGCAAATTAGCCTGAGAAATCTGACTCCTGACAGAGTCTGTATTATCAGCCTTTTCCTTCCTAGCACAGATACAGAAGGCTTATCTGGGACTGGTACATTGTGTCATTGAGTTGAGCTTCACAAGGTTGGCAAGTGGCCCTCCTGGGTGTGTGTGTGTGTGTGTGTGTGTGTGTGTGTGTGTGTGTGTGTTTTCACCCCTCCCCCCACACTGCCAATGGCTTTGGAGCAACTAGCTGAAAAGCACTCTAGAAAGCTTAGAATAGATTGACAAAAAGGTAATAATATAACATAACAAATTACATATTCAATGACCTTTGGCACATTTATAAATATACTGTATGTTGCAGACAATCAAGGTTAAGCAGCAACTATCTGGTAATGTTGTAATATGTGGTAATAACTGTGGACCTGTAAAGTACAATAACAAATTAACACTGCTCAAACTACAGTTTCTGTTATGATTTGTATAACTGTTGATATTGTTTTTAAACAATACTAACTTATTTTAACACTTGTACTCATCACAACAGGTACAGAGCATATTTAAACACAACGTAATCAAAGGAAGAGATAAAAAGCATGAGCACATAATTGAAAAAGTATCCAAATTAACAAATTAATTCAAACAAATGGTTAGCAGCAAAGTCAAATTGCCAGGTAAAATACATTTTCAGTGCTGATGAAAATAAGCATTGGACTATAGCTCCTAAATGATATACTGGTGGTTGAGATTTAAAAAATTGTAAACAAAAACATTAAAATCGCTCAAGTGTTTTTAATTCAAAACTAGCAGTAGTTGCAGGAAGGAAGGGCGCGCTCACAGACACAAACCGACCGCGAGAACTGCTCTACGAACACGTGCACAGTGCGCGCGCGCCTACTCACGAGCTGACGCTGCCCATCCCCCACCCCCGGGAGAAAATATGAAAATAAACGTCCGAAACGGCGCAATAACCCGCCCAAACCTTGCCTTTACATCGCTGCGGGATCACTCTACGCCGGGGTATAATTTATAACGGCAATAATAGCGTGAAACGACGGCAAACACTCACCAAAAGCTCCAAAATCACACGAGGGGGGTGCCTTCTCCTCTGTGCTCCTAATATGGAATCTCCTCCTCCTCCACCACCGTTGTTTTCTAGCTCTAATTAAACCTCGAAAAACGCGTTATAACGGCCTTCAGACCCGGCCAGCCGGCGGTAGGAATCCCCAGTGGCCGATGTGTTTTGGATACACGGGCATGTATACTGATAAATCCCCTTAAAGATGAGCTGGATTGGACAGTTGGGTCTAGATTGTAGGTTTGCTCGCTAGTAGAGAAAAGAGCCAAACGGTTCAGTAGCAGCCAAACGGCTTCAGACTGAAACACAGAGAGGCTGACCCGCCAGGCGAAAATGAGGTAGGCCTGAGCCGCTCGCTGCAGGAAGCACACTCCAGTCACATAAACATCAAAATGGGTGTCGCAGTATGGAAAAGGGTGGTGTAGTCGGGCTGGGGTTGGCGGTAACGAGTCAAAAACAGCGTACAAATATTTAGCGGAAAGCACATTTTGGGGGAAATTTGATTTTTTGCTTTGTTTTTGTTTTTAAAAGAGCACAATGGTATGATTAATACATAGCTATTTTTGGATTGCGTGGCCATGCTAGCTGTGCAGGCTACGTTTGTATGTATTTATCTTGTATGTGACATTGTAATTTTTTGTTTGTGTTTTTATATTTGAACTTACCTCGTCGTTAATAGCACTGAATGGAAACACTATAAAATGTAGCTTTTTTTTTTTTTAGGAAAAATCCAATATAACTGAATGCGATGTTGCCAGATTTTGACTGATATATTGTGGCTATGTGCTCCAAAGCTGCAGGGTAGCAGCCTATGCTGGAGAGACGGCCAGTGTAGAGACCGTGAAGCAAGAGTTATATTCTCCTCCTCAGGAAGACTCACCTAGCCGAGCAATTTCCACTGCAAACCATCTGCCTCTGTCTCACGGTGAATAAAACAATGTAAATATGCCGACTGCACGGAATAGCCCCATATTCAGCAATGAAAGAAGGCAAACCTTCTCTATGTCGCTCATATCACAAAGTAATAAAAGCATATAAACCCAGGTACTGTGGAGTGTATAAATAAAGCAGGACACGGCCTGATCATGTACCATACACCTGTCTGGTGTTGTAGCGTTGATTTCAACAGGAGAAATATGAAATGTAATATTGTTTTGATGTTCACCAGTTATCCGTCATAACGTATCAAGCCGACTGAACTCAATTCCCTGTATATTTCAATCATACCTGAGGGGTCAATGCATTGGAATGCTGCGTAACCTTTCATTTTCGGTAAACCTCCTTAACGCTACAAAAAGTAGCACACATTATCACAAGTCGTCCAAACCATTTTTACCTGACCAATCAAATTAAAAGTAGCCCAATTTTAGTAGTAGTGCTTAAGTAATCGAGCCATATTACAATAGATTTGTATTGTATTCCAACGTACTTGTTTTTCATTGCAGCGTCGTATTCTGGATCTTTTTGACATTGTTACATTGAACTAAAATTAGGTGACTATATGTTTTGATCTGACAGTAGCAAACGGCACAAATCCGCGTGGTGCTGGGGAGGAAAGCGGCAGCCATCAGTTGGAGGTGGTAGAGGGGTGGGGTATCCTTTCTTTTTTTCTGTTTTAAACCACATCACATGAGGGGAGACTGGGGTGGGAGACATTGCTAGAAATGTGCACAAGACACATACGGATGCATATTCTGCATACATAAACAATGAAAAATGGATAACTACTCATGCATGCAAGCAGCATTAAGTGAAAGCATATGTTCATCAACATGCGCACACACACACACACACACACACACACACACACACACCACAGATAAGGCCCAGCTGAGACAAACAAACAGGCAGGAGACCCTGGGGTGGTGTGTAGTGGGGCTGTAACAGGAGAGCGGAGGATGGGTAATGACTTTTATATGGGGGGTACGTTCACATGCCTGGGGAGGTTTGTAGTACAACAGGGCCCCTGTAATTTAGATGGTGGCGATCATTTTTACGTTGTTCTCATTTGAACACTATATAATGCCTGTAGTTGTTTTGGGTTGGGTTGAAACGCAGTGGTGGCCCATCACTGCTGAATGAATGAAGAGATGTAGAAACGGCTTCAGCGTGGCAGATTGTGAAGTGGAGCACCTCAGGGCGAAGCGGACCACTGTCAGGGTAATGGCTTTCTGGGAAACCACATCACACCATCTATACGCAGCACTCGGCCCCAGTGTTTTCCTCTGATCTGTTTACTCTGCAGCAAACATCCCCTCCACTGCTACTGTTAATCCGTCTTTTACCTTGATAAGGTATCTTGTGAAAAATATGATTGTAATACTAAAACCCAGGGATGGCACTCAAGCAGGGATGCATTTTAAAATCCTATTGTACATAAAGTCAAAAAACTAGCATAGTTTTAGTAGTTCTGTATTTGCAGAATCTACGTTGATGTGATTAGCTTAGTTTAGGATTGGAAATGGTGTGAAGCAGCGAGCCTGCCATGGAAACAAATCTGACTATAACGCCTCTACAGCTCACAAATGAATAAGCTGATAACATTTGTTTAACCAGTACATTGACAAAAAGGCAAAAACAACAAGTTGTGGTTTTAGTTTTGGAGAGTATAATGTCGCATAGAATGGAAATACTCAAGTAAAGTACCTTTAAATTATACTTGTACAGTTCTTGAGTGAACTGGCTTTTTGCACAACAGACATTTTGACGACACGTCACTGTAGGAAAAAGCACAAGAGTAACTATTAATAGAAATGAATGATGGCCGAATTCCATTTAGCAGTTTCAGCTTGAGGGTCCCGGCTTGAACCGCATTTACATTAACATTAGCATGCTAGGCACGCGTTGTGATCTGACCTGAGACAGGCGTGAGTGAAATCCGTTACAGTGTGACCACGGGAAAGAACTCAGCCAAGCAGGTTGAAAGGTCACGTAACTACGCACCTCCCTGCTAGCCTAAGCAGTCCTGGCAAAAGCTATAAGTAGCAGCAGTGGCTAGAAAGTCCTCCCCCACAAAACGGCATTTAAGAATGAATGATGCCCATCCATGGCATTGCTCCTCTTGACCTGAGACGGGCTACGTTTGGCAACTCATTTGCAATATTGAAATTTGATCACTGTGGGCAGAATGGAGTTAAAGAGAACCCTTACTAGTAGCAGGTGTAAATACAAACGCATTGATCTGATGTCATTGTTCAGATAATGTACAGTAGATGCAGTTACAGAGCCCATGTTTATACCAGGTGGTACTGGAGCCTTGAATAGAAGTGGGCCATTGTTACTGTTATTAATACCACCTGTGCTTTTCAGTCAAAATGTCTGCTGTGCAAAAGGACTATGTACTTTGTTACCTTCCACCGCAGATGATTGGTGTTTTTGTAGTGAAACATTTGTAAAGTCTTTTGAAAACCAAACACAGACAGAGGAAATAAAAGAAGAATTTTACTAATGCATTTGAAATTTACATTTTCCCACAAGAAAAGCTTTCAAATGATTTGAATACAACAGGAAGTGGAGGTGATATAATGTATAGGTGATTAATAAAATACATGTAAACTGCAACCAAACCAGCAGGATTATGCTTGCGAGTAGCTTTATTAAGAGTTGCAAAGGAATGGCGCTGTGCCATTTCATCTTCCTGCCGTGTGTCACACAACATGGGACTCATCCGATCCAGCCAGGAGGTATTAAACGACAGCTGAGCAAAAACAGCAATACGATTGCCCGTTTCTTTCACACATGTTTACCTTTAGTGGAATAATGGGAGGTAGAGCCTGTGACATTGGAATTCTCCTTTGGAAAAGACACTGATGACTTTCTTTTCTGCCATGTGAAGCTTTATTTGCAGAGCTCATAATGAAACCTGCCATGAAAAAGAAGGCGAACAGAAATATCTTACTAAAATTGGTCAAACTGAGTCACAGTATGTTTTGGATTGCATTTTATTGTAAGGTGGTCATGGTGAGACGGGGTTGAATACCCATTTGCTATGGTGCACTCCAAAAATGGTCACAAGTAAGTTTGCACAGCATGATTAGGTTATTCACAAAGAGTGTAAGATTCATTAGAACTCTAGTATATATACTTTAAAATATTATATATCTACCAATGTAGATAAATGGGATCACGATGCAGTCTGACCGGATGAGTTTTAAGATGTGTAGAGTTTCTACTGCTCTGATGCCAATGGGGAGCTCGTTCCGCCATTGTGCAGCCAGGACTGCAAACAGTTGTTGTTGAGCAGTAGCTGGGCCCCCCTTTTAGTAAGTGAGTATCAACAGTGAGTAGCAACCCTCCTGGGTGGCGTTTTCAGCAAAAATGCTCTAAAACCCCTGTACACTACGTGCACAGCATCAAACCGCTTGCATCCCCTTCCCTCGGGAGCAGGTGGAGACCAAAAACTGAGCTAAAAGAGATTGGATATTGGACTTAGATTCATCAGGTGACCAGAAACATGACACGACACGAATGATAACGTTGCTCCCTAACTGCTGGATGTGTCAATAGGCCACTGTTAACCAAAACAGTCAAGTCGTGGATCGTACAACCAACACAATGAGCTCATCTTTCACAGAGTCATTTGATAAATCGTCATGATCACTACGGCCACTAGAGGTCACCATACATACAAAAGTAAATGTGGGTCGTAAGAAACTGCTGCACTGAGGACCTATTTTTTGGGGAGGAAAGTCCTGGATTGTACGTGCTGCCTGCTGTATGTGTGTGAGTATGTCTGGCCCTCTCAGGTAGCTTTGCTCTCACCTCCGATTCCCTATACTCTCTTCTCCCTAGCTACCTGGAAAACCCATACATACACATTCAAACACACACACACACACCCTTCCTTTGGCCAATTTGTTCAGTCATTGCACATCCAACAATAACAGCCTCGGCCTTAAAAACCCATACCAGCATTATACTATATCCACTTCAAAGGGCATGTAATATTTCACTCCACCTCTGGCATATTTAGTGCTTTGACAGTGACAAGGTCTCAACAAAGCATGGCTCCGTAATATGTCTTCATAAGGCCTTACAGTAATGGTTGTTCTCTACCTATGGAGCTATAATTTACCCTCCATGGTGGAGACTGGAATAGCATGGGTGGCTGTTGTTGTTAAGTGAGTCAATTATTTAGCATGGGAGCGATGGAGACAGATATTGCGTGAGAGTGTGTGTGTGTGTGTGTGTGGGGGGGGGGGCTTTTATGTGGGCCACGAGAGTGAGAAGTAAAACTGAAAGAAATGACTTGTATCTGTTATGTATGCTTGCGTGTGTGTGTGTGTGTGTGTGTGTGTGTGTGTGTGTGTGTGTGTGTGTGTGTGTGT
>JAVQJF010026344.1:0-25153 GCA_036023855.1 Gadopsis marmoratus | reverse complement strand
TCAAGATTGTGTGCAAATACCTTTACAAATAAGGGTTAATTTAATGAGTCAGTCAGTGATAGTACAGCATTCTCTAAAAACTACTGTACTTGATTCAACAACAGGAAATAATATGCATTTAAATATGACAATTCAGTATTTCCCCAGTAAGCAGCATATTTTTATATTGTCTGTTATGATCAGCCAAAAAATATTTAACCAATCAATTAATTCAAGTTATATGTACCGTCATTCGAAGTACTAAGGTATTAGCAGCCCAAAAACAATTTCATCAGTCATTTAATAAAATGATACCATGATTTTAAATTCAAAAATCATCACAGCAGTCTACAACAAAAGCTTAATCACAAATGCAAAGGAGCTCCACGTAGTTATTCCCTGAACATTTCATCGCTACAAGGTCGATACTGTAAGTCATCAAACAAGAGTGAAAGTCTGTTGCTTACTGTAAAGCTATTATTACAGGGCAATGGAAAATGGTACCGTCTGGCTCTGAAATGCAGAATCACATCATTTTGTTTGAAATTAAGTCACTACACAGCAAGTCAAGGTCCTGTTTGTGCTGCTGAAATTATTCAGAAAAACAATAACGCAGACTTTGAATTGCATTTATTTGACTTGCTACCCATACGGTCTATTACTTAGAGTTCATGGACAGAGCTGTGAGGCTCAGGGAGATTCTGAATGTCACAGTTTTGAATCAGACTGAAGTAGAATACTACAAGCTCCTCGTAGTTCTTTCTGGAAATCCTTTCATTGATGCCATGGAATCTAAGAAAAAGAAAAGAAAACTTTCATTTATGGTATCTAAGAAGAAGAAAATACACAGATGAGCCATAGCTTCATAATCTCTGACAAGTGAAGTGAATTATCTGGCTACAATGGCAGCTGTCAGAGGGGGGTATATTAGGCAGCAAGTGAACATTTTGTCCTCCAAGTTGATGTGTTGAAACAGGAAAAATGGGCAAGAGTAAGGATGTGAACGACTTTGACAACGGCCAAACTGCGATGGCTAGACGACTGGGTCAGAGCATCCTCCAACACTGCAGCTCTTGTGGGGTGTTCCCGGTCTGCAGTGATCAGTACCTACCAAAAGTGGTCCAAGGAAGGGAAACAGGTGAACCGGCGACAGAGTCATGGGTTGTGGCCAAGGCTGATTGATGCACGTGGGGAGCGAAGGCTGGCCCGTGTGGTCCGATCCAACAGAAGAGCTACTGTAGCTCAAACTGCTGAAAAAGTTAATGCTGGTTCTGATAGAAAGGTGTCAGAACACACAGAGCATCGCAGTTTGTTGCATATGGTGCTGCGTAGCTGCCGACCGGTCAGGGAGCCCACGCTGTCATAATGTTATGGCTGATCGGTGTAAATTTCCTTTATTCAGTTCCCTCTTACTGTTCTTGCAGGAAATGACTTTTTCTTACCAAAGCTGAAGGGTAAACTAGGCAAAATATTAGTTTCATACATAAAACTCTTTTTTCTATATTTGTTCAAGAAGAACTTTAGTCTGAACAGTACAAGTAGGTCACACCGTTACATCAGACGTTTGTGACCAACAGCAGAAAGTTCTTCTGTTCATGAAGTTGCCTTCTGGTTTGCCAGATTTAACTCTGCACACGCGGTTTATTATATTGGCATGCTTTGTTGAGACTATTTGTATTTTGTGTTAAGCATACTAGGTTCTTACCTCTGTGCATCCCCCGGTTTAAACCAGACAGGGGCGAAGCGATAGATATCATTGGTCAGGTCTCTGAAGTGTCGACTGTCTGTGTTCCCAATACAGATACCTGCGCATTCAAACAATATATCAAACACTTATGTAATAATTTAACTTTAATAATGACATTTTAACACAATTTCATTCAATATTCTGGATTCTACCAGGAGCAACTGTAACTGTTGGAAACATGTCCAACACAGTTTTCTTAATGATCTGGAAGCCGAAGGACTTCTCATCAGCAGAACTGACAGGCAGAGGGTCAAACCCATCAACAAGCTCTATCTTCACTCGCTGGTCCCCCACTGTAGACTGGATGAGGTCCAAGACCTAGACAAGCCAGCACACATCTTATTCACGTCAGAATATTCATGATGAGATGTCAAGAATTCTCAAGAAAGGAGAAGCAAATTTCTGACTCTACCTCTTGTAATGACTGTGCTGAGTGGATTCGCAGATTTATGTAAGCTTCAGCGAGGGACGGGATGACATTCACCTACAGGGAGGGAAAGAATTTAAGATTTTTCTAAGTAAACCTGAATTGCTTGCTATCTAATTTCATGTGAACAACCTTTGGTTTCATAATTAGCAACTGTACCTTCACTCCTGCATTAAACATGGTGACTGCTGTGGTTGTCCTTACAAAAGCATTAGTGTCTGGTTTTCTTTCAAGTACCCTGCAACATAAAACATACTGATTTATTCCAATGGGCACAATCATAAGAAAACATGCTGAATGAATATTAGGATGTACTTACCTGCCAAGGAGTGGGGAGAACAGCCACAAATTCGACATTATGAACTTCATTGGCAGCCCAAACTGAAGTCAAAGAATGAATAACTGATTAACTACAGGGAGAGATCTAATATGCTTCATACAACACAATATCGCTAAAAAGGTTGCTTGCTTGAGGTGTTTTTTCCCATTTTTCCAAAAATGTGTCGAATACACAATGATGCAGCGAATATTACATGACAGATTAGCTGCTTGGTCCGATTAAATTGCACAACAATTGGGTTAAAACATACTGAAATTAATCAGCAAACGACTGTCTGTAAATAATGTGCAGCATAACCTTTCCCAGAGCGGCCAAACACACTGATGCACCTGTAGGGGAGACTCTCCACTATAAATCAAGAGACCCGTTATTGGCACCGCTCTGTCATCATGTTGCTTCGGAAAGCGAAGCAACATGACCCTATGAGTTGAAACACCTGAAGAGCCTGCCCTCCATGTTTTTTTCTTGATTAAACAGGCCTGGTGATGAGTAGTGGACAGGTAGTTGGCTCCTCTTACCTTATGGGCCAGATGCTCAAAGGTTCCACGTTCAGGCCCATGACCAAATAATCTCGGCATGGGGTTCTCCTCTAGTCTGAAGAAATAGAATTACAGTCAAAGATTTTTGCTTTCTTTTAGTGGAGTAAAAATGCAGAATGTAGTTAAACATATACGAAAGTATGGACTCAGAGAGTAACCAGAATTCATCGCTGGGACAGCTAGCAATCTAAATTTGAAGAAAATGTTCCTCTCACCTTTTCACTGCTGCAGCCAACACCCCAATGGTGGACTCTCTGGGAGGCATTGAGGAGTGACCAGGGGCCATAGATACACTAAGCTTCACTGTGGCCGAACCCTTTTCACTTATCCCAATTCTACAAAACACAGAATATAGATCAATCACCTATATTGTTTTACATAATTTAACAGAGACAATTTAGCCTGACATCACAACAGAACATGCATAGCAATTTTTTGTTATTCGTGTTCTGTTGTGATGCCAGGCTTGGCCAAATTGTTTACATTTGACCATGCAAAAGCTGCAAACTAAATATCACGAGTTGTTGCACTAGAGCACGCAAGGTCCTCACAGAGCAGCAGGTCCTTCGAGACCACTGATGACTCCATCAAGTACAGCCAGGCCCTCGTCCAGGACAAACGACAGCTGCACACCACGATTCTTCAGTACACGCACCATACTCACTGCCCCCTTGTAACCACTGACCTTTAAAAACATATCGAAGGACTTAGACTTTCAAATATATTTCAAATATTTTTAAGGTCACAGTTTCAAAAGGGATAGTTTTAGGAATAGTAAAAGTACTTCTTCATCATGACCAAGACCGATGTAAAACCCTCTGCGTGGAGCATAGCCTTTTATCAGCAAGTACTCCAGTGCCTGAAGTATTCCCTGGAAGAAATAAGGCAGATTAGCCTGCAGACACATGAGAGGTAAATAAGTATATAACTCAACTCTGTTTTAACAGCAAGACCACACAAAATATCACTTGTTCTCTCACCATTACAGGGCTCTTGTCATCTATGGTCCCTCTTCCATAAATGAAGCCATCTATCTCTTTGGCAGAAAATGGCGGGGCCTCCCAGCCATCCGACTCCGAGGCAGGTACTACATCGATGTGGGCCAGCAGCAGGTATGGCACCAGGTCAGGCTGTGAGCCTGGCACCCAAAACAGGTGGCTGTAGTTGGCCACCACTTCATGATGAACCAAGCTTGAAGAGAAAACTGTTGGGAAGGCTGACACAGGAGGAAGAAAGACACAGACACAGGAATCGAAGACTTTTGGCATGTCCAACTTTCTTATACTATACATACATAGAGCTGAACCAGTTAGTCAATTAATCAATCAATAAAAATTAATTGAAAAGAAACCAGAAAGGCATTGTGATCATTTATTAATTGCTTGAGTCAAGCAAAATTCTAAATGTTTGCTGGTTTGAGTTTCTCAAATGAAGCTTCGCTGACTTTTAATACACTGAATAGCTTTGGATTTTTGACTGTTAGACAAAATTAATAATCTATTGGTTGAGAAAATAACTGGCAGAATAAAACAATTCTTAGGCGCAGCAATATTGTATATTTGCATAACTACAAGCATTTAAAGTTTAGTGAGAAACCTATATTCAAATGTTGCATAGGTTAAAACACTGTAAGCTATCCCTTTTTCCTTAGTACAAGACGTCTGGTGACACCTGTAAGGTGATAGCATTTTGATTGTACATTGTAGAAAGCCTATATGTAATATAGAGACCCTACTGTATATATACAGTAGAATGGTGGAGGCCAGCATGGCAACTGTGTCCCCATCGGTGTGCGAATGGGTGAATTAGACTACTGTTACTGGCACAGCGCTTTGGGAACCGTTTCGGTTGAAAAGCGCTATATAAGAAAGAGTCCATTTACCATATAATACCTCTACTGTGCGTTATAAACCACCTGTCACGAGGAAGTGGGCGTGGCACGGCACTGACGTAACTTAGCTAACGCTAGCTCAGGTTTGCAGCTAGCTTAGCAGCAGCTCTCTGTTATCGCCCGCGCGGCTAAGTGACGCCGTGTAAGTCTGGAGCCGCACGGCGAAAACGCGCGTGACTGCGCCTGTAAGGCAAACCGGTCTCCTGCGTTTTAGTGGCCGCTTCACCTTTTCGGAGCAGCCCGTCAAACTCGAGCAGCGCGGTGGTGTTGCTCTCCGCCTGCGAGAACGACACCGTGGGGATCCGGACAGCCTCTGGGCGAATGAACAGAGATAGCCGTTGCAGTTAGTTACCGTCCACGCCGGGGTAACGGGGGATTTACACTTGACCGAAATAGCAAAGCGACAACAACCTTTGAAATTTGCAAGAAGCTCCTCTCGCTGCTCGTGGTCTATGACAAGAGCGATATTATTCGCCTTCTCCCACTGGGCGAGTTGAAGTCCGACATTCACGTCCAGTGAAAGAGTCCTGATAGATGCGATAGTAAATAAAAGCAGGACTGTAACGAGCAAGCCACTAATAATAATCTTTAAAAACTTGAATATTTTGAACTTTGGCCCCGAGTCTGTCATTGTGGTCTGTTGTTGTGACAGCGGAACTCGCTCACTGACCTTGTGTGCATGTGTTGCGTCTGTTCGGGCTTGTTGCGTGAGCGACACCTGCTGGCCTGACAGCAAACAGTCACACCTACTGCATGTTATCAGTCCACCAATGTGTGTGACAAGTGTGATGCCATGATGTTAGAAAATACCAATATAACTTCCACCTGTAGTCTTCCTCACGGCATGTAGTGAAAGTGAATTAAACTACATTAAAGATGCCCACTGATTTTTCTCTCACCTAAATTATGAATGCTATCGCAAGAAATAAAGATTATAGCATTCTTTTTTACCCCCATTGGAATCAAGTGTATATCGTCACTATTTGATCAGCTGTTTTTGTTTTAATCATGATTTAATGCTTCTTGTGTTGTGTTGAGTTGTGGATAAACAGAGGACTTATCTAGCTATGAAAGACGAGTGAACACAAGAAAATTTTTTGAAAAATTTTTCAAGTATATTTGAATTCAAGCATTTTCCCAACCTTGAAAATATAACAGTTAAACACTTTGTACTAAGCCTGATGTCTGCATGTATCCTTTTTCAATTTAGCTAGTAGTATTGAGTTGCACAGGAAAAGTATGCAGCAAAATCATCCTTTATTGAAATATGGTTCAAATATTTAAAAAATACACATAATACAAGTACTGACAATTACCATATTACACAATTTGTTTACAAAATTCTCATTTTTTACATTTGAGATAATCTTCGGCCTCAACTGAATCTATGTATCGTAGCTATTGTTTCAACTACAGTGCCAAGGACACATCCATAAGTGAAACATATAAAAATGTAAAACTGGACTTTGAGGTTTGCTCCCATACAGATACACAAACACAGTAAACACAAAAACAAAGTGTTTAAAAGTAATATGTGCTCCATGAAGAAATCTCAGGGCAATGTCATTATGGCTTGCATCACCAAAAAAGCAATCCTCACATCTGCAAGTCAAAGTAGAGGATTCAAATACCCTAAGTTAAATAAACCCATTGTTACTCCTGTTCAGGAAGCACTGGTTTGTCCTGTGCCTCAGCCTGAAGCAAAAGCCCCTCCTCACTGTCCGATTCCTGGTTTAGACCGTCCAGTAAGCCCACAAATGGATTGAATGTGTTGTCCTCCACACAAACATAAACGAGGTACAGGAGGCACACCACAATGAGAAAGACCAAAATCTGTATCTGGATGGGCACAAGACGGCGATCCACCTCTCGTCTCTCCAGGGTCGTGGGACTGGCGGTAGTGTCTGGATAGGCATACTGGATGGGTCGCCCTGCTGCGCCCTTGATGGGTCTCCGACGAATGGCGCTGAAATACAAAATATGTTAAATATATATGTGCTGATAATCCAATTACAAAACTCTCTTATGTGCTACTAAGCAAGCTGTCGATGTGTCACCCTCCACCAATTCAAATTTCTGTACATTTCTTGCACTTTGGTGAAATCCAATTCTCATGAAACATCAACAACTTAGAAAGCCGTCAACAGTTTCTAGTTGGCACACAGCGATAGTGTTGGTATGCCACTTACTAGATGCCTGTGGGTGTGGCCTCAGTGTCTGAAAACATTTCCTTGAAAGTGTCTTTCACAGGCTTCTGAGGAAGCTAGAAAAGAAAGCAGAAATGAGTAGTAAACAAAGAGAAATATATCCCACACAGCAGTGCCACAGAGACGGGCCAAGCAATTTGGGTAGAAATGAAGGAAAAGGGTGATTGTTAATGTAATGACCAGAGATCTGACACACACTGTCAACATTAAATAGTTAGTTACAATACTGTTAAGGTTATTGTGCATCATTTCCCAGTTTGGGTTATGTGTGGTGACATATAAATGAGTTACACCAAACAAAGTGTGTCCTGGTAGATAATGCACACACCCCCCATCAAGTGATATGGAATAAAAGCAGAAAAATAAAACCCAGCAAGAAGAAGTATGTGCCTCTATTCCCCATTTATAAGGGGATGCCTTGGGAGTGTAGTACAGAGTCTGGTTCTTCATGGTGCACTCGTCCGCAATTGGCATGTCCAGCTAAGGAAATGAAACGCAACAGATTATGATACACTGGACTTCTGTGGTCTGAATTTCCTCCCACCTGCAGTGAACCTCTCCAACACTTTAACCACCAGCAAAGTTTGAGCTTATGGCTGAATAATGTGAGCACTACTGACCCTGTTGGACCGCGACCAATGTTCCTGCACATTGCTCCCATTCAACTCTCTCTCAGTGTCTATGCTAGTAGAGAGTGACCTCCGACTCTCCACCTGTTTGAAGCGACAACGTACATTTCTGAAGTCAGAAGGTGAC
This sequence comes from Gadopsis marmoratus, assembly GCA_036023855.1. Classification (NCBI taxonomy): domain Eukaryota; kingdom Metazoa; phylum Chordata; class Actinopteri; order Centrarchiformes; family Percichthyidae; genus Gadopsis; species Gadopsis marmoratus. The sequence goes on along the minus strand of JAVQJF010026344.1, from coordinate 17,267 downwards.
AGGGTGTTTTAAAAAGATGTGCAATGTGGGTTTAAAAACATGTAGAATTAACTTTCCTCCTCAACCATTTGAGTGATGCTGAAGGCCTGAGAGGAAAATGATGAGCAATCACTGGGCATAACTGATTGTGATCCAGCTGCAACCTGCAAGGATTAGTATCATTATCATGTTAACAGCAACACAAGCTTGTATCATTCATCACACAACCTGTACACCAGTGAGATACCAATGCCTGTCACTGTAAAACAAAATACATCCCATGTGTGGCTTGAGAAGGACGCACAATAGAGTTAAGACAGTCTAAGCAAGAAATGCAGAGAATTTAAGAGAGAAATGAAATAAGACCAGCATACCCCTGATCCTAATCGTGAGCGTTGATCTACAGAGGATGCTCTATTAATTCCTTTGGGAATCTGTGAGCATCGAGACCGACTCCGCTCTGATGATTTTAACGCATTCCCCGAATTCCACTTGGGACTAGGTTCCCTGTTTCTAGAAGCACGAGCACGCTACAAAAAGAACAACCCAATCAAACACGGGGGGAAAAAAAAAACAAACGCATCAGTGTTCCCTGAAAGTTCAGTTGCGACAGAATTTTGTGCAAACGAAAGGAATATCTATATCTGTAGAATTTACCAGCCTCGATGAGGGTAAAAAGCACTGTGGGTAGTAAACAAAACCACCATTTTGGAAATTCAACTCTGCCTGCAAAAAGAAAAAAGAAAGAAAAAAAACTAAAAACACTCAAAATGCAAGTGCTTATTCCCCAAGATTGAACACTTCTATTTAAAACCCAATTGTACAGTTGCAAACTGTACCCACTATGTGGCACTGTAGGGAAGATTTATTTCAACACAGTTAGTGATGGAAAAAAATCAATTAAAAAGGATCTATTACACAGCCAATGTATATATTATTTTTTTACATATAATTCAAGAGATATTATTTGAACACAGAAAATATCTTCCTAGTTTCCTCACCTGCCTACTCTCTTGTTGGGCCTGGTCCGACTGTTCAACCATTTCTTCTTTTGCTCCTTCAGAACCTGTACAAGTGACAGAAAACAATACAAAGCATATGATTATTAGATACCATTCAGACTAAAAATCTAGAACAAAAATCCATAGCATTTCTGGTCACACCTGACTCTTCGTCGTCCTCTTCCCCGTTTTCCTCCTCCTCCTCTTCACCGTCAGAATACGATACGCCTTTCTCTGCTCCATTCAGATGGTCGTGTCCATCAGACTGAAGCAGTTTCATGAGTTTCTTCTCATACAAAGACCTGGTGGAGGCTAGCATAGACAAACAATACTATAGCAATTAAGACAGGGGCAAAAACCGAGTGAAGAAGAACTCTACATCTTAACACATTCATTAAAACACCAGTTTCAAGACAATATTAAGCGCAACCTCACCTACTATGGGCCCAGCTTTAAATCCGTGTGCGAGCAGCGTGGCCTTGAGGTCATCATCAGTCAAACCATTCAGGTCAGGCATCTCTGCCATGTCTGGATCCTCCTTGTCCTCGCAAAACAAAATTTGCTGAATTTAGACAAAGGCTGCAGCTTGAATGCCAGCACTTTCCAGGTGGGGAATATAGAGCATAAAAAAAAAAAAACCAGCTGGTGGCTGCAGCTGGTAACTACCCATTATTTTCATTGTCAATTAATCAGTCAGTTATTTGCTTTTAAATTGCATCTATTAATAGATTGGTCTATGGAAAAAAAAATAACCTGTCAAAAGTTTCCCAGAGGACAGGGTGACATCTTCAAACAAAATCAAAAAAGTATTCAGTTTACTCTTGTGTGAAATTGTTAACAGCAGCAAGTTATTATATTGACAGGCCCGGGACACGTACATGTTTTGCATGAAAACTGATGTCTCAGCCCTACATATCAGTACTGGATATAGCGGTATCTAAATCTGAAAGTCTACCCCGAGTTAAAAGAGTTAAAAGTACAGTTGATTTTATAGTGGAACGCGAAGCCCCCAGAGACAGTCTTTCTACTGCATGACACCAGACTTAAAAGCGCTACAGCTCTTCCTGGCGCACACGAGTGAGTGCGACAGGTGCGGCAGGCGCAAGCACACGGCTGCAACTGACGCAGCCAGCTACAGAAACGTCTCATGTAAAACTATACCGACAACTTTACAGCTGGTGGCTCAAGGACCTCAAACGCTACATCAAGCTGAGAGGACTGTTTGGTAGCCAGCGACCCAAATCGAGCCCCCCCCTCCACAGCTGCTGACCTTGCGCGCGCAGCATCGGTTTCATTCAGTTCGTGGCTGTTGTTATTATTATTATTATTATTATTATTATTATTATTATTATTATTATTATGCAGAGCGACCCCCTCATTATCAAATAAAATCGTTGATGCCCTTGAAGGCAGCATTGTTGTCAAGTCTTTTTTCAGCAGGCAACATATTTGCGATGATTTCGGAGAAAAATATTTTATTTATTTATTTATTTATTATGGCGCAAAACACCAACAGGTTGGCTCAACTCACTGCCACATCTTGCGCCTGATCCTCCTCGTCGTCGTCGTCGTCGCTGGAAAAGTTTGCCCGACTGACGTGTTTTAAGTGCAAGTCCACGTACGCCGCCTTTCTGCACTTGGCGGGCGGCAGCGCGACATTGTGGGCAACTAAATCTGCCCTCAGTCTGGACTTGGAGAGATGAGCCGGGTCCTCCTTCCGCAGCGGCATAGCACGAGGTCGACGCGCAACGTAGGTCCAGCTTCGGTGCTTCTTCTTCGGTTGTTCTTTGCATTTGTATAAAATAAACGGCCCTGGACGTCGGACGTCGTCAGACAGAGCTGCCCAGCCCTCCCTCCTCTCTCTCTCTCTCTCTCTCTGCATGTGGCCTGCAAATCACACCGGCTGAACTGAGAACAGCTGCGGCTGACGATTTGATTGACAGCCGGCAGCCAGAGTTTTTCGTGAGTAAACCAGCACACAGCGATTTTCAGTGAGTAAAGCAGCAAACAGCAGCTCAAACGGCCCTGATATTTCAATTAAAACCTCCGAGACCCCCCGTTTTAACCAAATGATGATTAGCTGTCAAACAAAACCGGAGTCGCCACCGTTAGCCAGTTAAAGTTAGCTTGCGCGGTAGCTTTAACACAGAACCCCTCATCGCGTCTGCTTAGCTAACTAATGTCGTTAATGTTGCTCCACTTGGCACAAAGCCAGCCATTTTAATTATTGCCCAGCAGTGGGCCCGTTAATAAGCCTCACGGCAACATTACTCACTTGTTTCGTCAACCTTCTTCAAAAGCCTCTCGACGTCTTCACGTTTGTCCTGTTTGTGCTTTTGCCCTGTTGCGCCTGCGGTTACTGTTTAATAATTTAAGGGCCACATGAGATTCTGACTTTAATCTTAGAATTCTAAAATTTAAAAAAAAGTCAGAACTAAAAAAAACAATTGTCACGCGTGGCCCTAATCCTCTTCCACAATGACATAACACCTTAACCGAGTCTGTTTTCACATGCATATTCACTTTTATATATATATATATACATATTCCTATTAATGTATTAAACTGTGTCAGCAAGTTTCTTTTGCTATAACTCCTTTTTTTTTTTATTAGCTCAATTTATTTAATTCCCCCTAATAAAACAATGACATAGGCTGACAGTCTTCACATCTTTAGAGCCAGTGGTGGTGTGGCTCAGAGGTTTTTCTCAAGTTCCTCCAGCAGAGGGCCTGCAGTGTTTACAGAAACCCGGTACTTCTAGCGCATCACAAAGGAGTAGTTCAGTGAACGATTCACTCGTGATAGACACATCACTACTGCCAATCAGAGTCTGACAGTTGCTCCAGCTGTCTGGCAGAATGTAGCACTAACTTGCCTTCAGTCAGATACAGCTATGCTGCCTTCAAGAAGGAAATCAGGTTACCAGAAAAGGAAAGAAAACTGAGCGATAAACAGGAAAATAAAGGAGAAATATTGTGTTTTTTCCAAGAACAAATGCCCTGTGATGCATTTACTTATGCAGGGGCGATCGCCCACGTATATGGGGGCTCTCGGGATTATAATTATGATTTCTATGTTAGGGGCCCAGTAGGTTTTCTTTCATGGGGCCCTAAAATTCTGGCGACGCCCCTGGTTGCAAGTGCAAATCCCTCCAGTCTAACCAATGTATACCTTTGACCTCCAGGTTTGCCCCGGGCTGTGGTGGTCGTTGGCGTCTTAGTGTCTCTGGTGCACGCTGCTGCTGCTGCATGTTTATTGGAGTGATGCATCCACCTAGAGCATGTAGAAGTGGTGAGTAGTTCCTTTCCCTGTTAACAGATACAAAGCAAAACAAAACACTTGTTTAGGTGGTTGTCTGTAAAGCAGGGGGGTTTCAAATGTCCCACTGAGGACGTTTCCTCCAAACAAACATCTACAGCAGGCATCTCTTCCAACGAACACGGTGATCATCTGAACAGCCTGCTGTGAATATCATCAATCAGTGGTCATGATACAAGTCAGTGAACCTGCTTCTTGGAACGGGCCTCTGATGCTTTAAGAGATTTCATCAGTATGAAAAGAGTGAAATCACCTGGTAGGCTTTGGTTTGAATGAAGCCTCTGCCATGGTCAGAAAAATGTGGTTTCAGCCTTCATTTTGAGGGCTAGGGCCCTACACCTACACCAGGGATCATCCTCAAAAAACATGATTATTGAACCCTGGTGGAGGGCTGTAAAACTCAACAACCCCGAACCCCTAGCATCTGGTGACTAGAGTTGTTCCAAGCAGTTATCCTGCTTCATGAAACAGGTTCCTGTTTTAGGGGAAAATAGTCTGTACTACAAATAATAGTCATTAAATTGGGGGACTTTTTATAGCATATGGTTCCTTCCTGTTTTGCTTTAGGTGTCAGAAATACACAAATAAAACAAAATTAAACAGCATAAGGTGTTCCCTCAGGATTGTATTACTTGAACACCACTTTATGCCAGTCAGAAGATAAACAGAATGGATCCCTTGAACAATGAATTTGTTGGTTGTCATTGTTGCAAATCTTACAAAACAGCTAAAATACATTTAATTACATGACAACTCTGCTATCTTGCTGCTCTGTCAAATATGAAATGACAAGACAGCAGGTGGGTTTACATCCCATTGCAGTCATATTTGAGTTTGAGTTGAACAGACTTGAACACCTGCTGTGCTGTTTACTGTTGTGAACTAGGACTGTACTGTTTTTAGATTGGATCAACACTTTGGGATGTGAGAAAAACAACATTTGTTTTCAGTGGGGATTTTCAGAGGGATGAGGGGATTTAAACTGCCTGATTGGGATTCATCAGTTAAAATTGGCCTACTTGGATTTTGAATGTTTTTTTTTAAAGATATCTTTCTACTTAATTGTGAAGGGCCACCTTTTTTTATATTGATCAATGTTGTACTTGTTGGCCAGCAGCTTTTGGCAATAATTTGGAGCATAGGTCAGGAAACTGCTGCTTGGTATGTTAAAGGTGTTAAACCTCTGGAGTTCTTGACATCTGGTAGCTCTATTGAGCTGATTTTTCATGAGTAGGTCCCCTTTTTGTATCTCTTGGAGGACGGACATGCACATGGCACACGTTCTGTCAATGATTTCACACTATTACACTGATCAACAGGTGGTGGTAACACACCAGGATGCCCCAACAAAGGCAGGGAAGAAGCTACTGGAAGATTTAAAATACTTTACTTTGCAAATGTTTTATAATGAGGGAAATGCATTCAACACATTTGTTCGAACTCAAGGATACACGCAATGTGTTTTGGTGAGTAATACTGAAGGTAAACATAACTTTTGTTTGTTTACAAGAAAACTCCAGAACATCACTGTTAAAATTAGTGAAATATTGTGATCCCCTTTGTTGGTCTTCGCAAATGTTTTACTGTTATGGTTTTGAACATATCTAAGCAAAAAAACATATACAGTAGATTTAAAGTTAGGATTATGGTATTAAACATGAAGATGTTGTCATATATTGTATTTGAAAGGCATACAAAAGGGTTTGCGGATAATATAAAAGTCTCAAATCAAAATTGTAAAAGTGGTCTGAGACTTGACTTGCTCATATTTGCTTTTCACAGAGAATTAAGACTTGATTCAAGAAATGTCTGATATGCATTTTCCAGGTTCAAAGTCAAGATAAATTCAAAAGAGTTACTGCGGTCAGAAGGCTGAATGCTCTCGGAATCCTTTTAAAAAATGTCCTCGACAGAGAGAGGTTAGGAACCATGAACGGCCACATTTGAAGGGCTTTTTATAAGTGCTGTGATAGCTCAGCTGGCTATGGTGCACACCATGTATCTATGATGATACAGTTTAAAATGTTTAATCTTGTTGCATGGTATCTTCTTCTGGCCTCCATGAAGAGAGAACAATAATAATATTAAAATCTAAATGACCATTAAACCGTCAGGTCTAGCACTAAATCAAGCCAAAGATAAGAAGGTGGCAACCACTGGGACATGCATTTACATTTTTCATTGAACAAAAGTTCTAATTGTGACTGATATTATGTGGTTTTGCACTGCTGCAGGTCAGTACATAATCTTTGCTTGAATATGGATCCCAATTCATGAGAACCATGATGAATACTGAAGGACCAATATTTCTTTCTTTGCGCTCACTGGAAATTAGACAAATAGACAAATTAATGAAGTGTTAGGCCTACAGAAAGTAACTATTACTGGAGTGAATGATGTTACCCCATTATAGGAAATATGAATCATTATAACAGATTCAGAAAAACAAGAACAATAACATTGTATCAGCAGCAGTGACGAAGGTCTAATTCTGCTGTAATTGGTAAGTTCATGATTTTTAGAGGTTTATATTTTTAAAGTTCTATTAGACAGTAATGATGTCATACTGCATAAATCTTAGCTAACATTAGTAGAACTAGACAGGTGCCATTTCCTGAGGAAACATTTTAATATCCTCACAGGGGGCAGATGAGCCAGTAGGATAAGCTTAAAAAATCCTGAACTTCCACTTTAAAATAACAGGTGGCGTAGAATATCCCACAGTCATTACATTTAACACACCTCTGAATGCACGGAGTTGTGTCTTTCACAATAAGCTTCCCTGTAGTAACTAGAACGGCTGACAGCAGCAGGAAAAGAACTGTTTCATTTCTTTGACCATCTGCTAAGTCACAAGTTTTATGAAAACCAGGCAATCATTTCCAAAACATCTGCAGGAACAGAACAGCTCAAAATATATTTTTTTGCCTTATAACTCCAAATGTTTGATGCAGGGATAGATGCATGATGTAGATGCTGCAGACTATACAGCTTTTGTTGATGCCATACTGTTGTTCATTGACTTTGTTTCTCATCTTATTAATACAATCATGTCAAAAAGCCACCAAACAGAGTTGCTAGGTTGACTGTCCACTGTGTATCCAATGGCTTTAAACCCTACATGACGTGTTAGAAAGAAATCACATAGGAATAGAAAGCCATAAGACACAGTTGTGGTGCGATTTGGGGGATAATGATACATAGTCAGTCTCAGATGCAGTTTGAAAAATCATGCCGTGAGAGCTGAAAGCTTGAAAACAAAGAGGGGAAAAAACACAGGCAGGCTGCAGACCGTATTCAGGATTTAAAACTGACATCCACATTAATAATTAAGCTAAAAAAACTCAAAGTGTTCATCTGAGGCCATGGAGCACAATGAAACTGTCTTGTAAGACAGAAGGAATTATATATTTCACCACAAATAGCTCAAATAAATGACCCCTACCCGATGCTTGAATCTTACAGCAATGTTCTGCGAGCTATTAAATTCCTCAGAGGGTCCACAGAATAATCTTTGATTAAAAATGCAGTTTTAAATCAATGTCTACAGGGAAAAGGTGCAATGTTAATCAAAAGGATTTTGTATCTCAATTCAAAACAGATTACGTAAAGTCTTTCTATATTCTGTAGCAACTCCCAGCTTGACTTCCTCAAGCACAAAGGAGATCGTTACCTCAGCATTTTAATACTTGGCACAGAAAGCTAAATTGTTTTTTTGCAGATATAAAGTTGACATTTCCATGCAGTAGCCCTTGTTCCTCTTTAGTCAAAGCCATCAAGTCAAGCATCATTAATTAACACAGAAACACTAATAGTCTGCTTGATTGATTTCATTGTTTAACCTTAAAGACGACAAATAAAAATTGTAACTTGAATTTATTCAGGATCAGGAAGTGAAACATAAGACTGTTTATCACAATTTTAAGCACTAAACCGTAGGGAGTGCTTTGGATCGTTTTCAACCCCTCAGTGAGTAGACACTCGAGCAACGAAGGCCAAATCTGCTCACCCAGATGTCTGCTCAGAAAACAGTAGCCTTTATCAAAACATGAAAAAAATCTTGCGGACAGAAGGGAAACGAGCTACTACAGAAAACAGAGGAGGCATTTGTTGACTTTGTATCAAGTGCAACGCTGAGGTATTTGAGGCACAGAGGGGCCAGGTATTTGTCAGTCAGTGTTTCTTGTGCTTTTGCTGTCTCCAACTCAAACAACAAAAGCCCCATTGAGACAGCCTCCTTTTTTTTTTTTTTTCTGTGAACAAGCACACAAAGCTTCCTGTACTAGGCTGCAACTGTCCAGTACTGAGAGAACCACTTTTAGTCGTCTTTTTATGCACCTGTTTCAAGTTGTTCTGGCAGTGCAAGGGAGCAAAAACACTTTGTCAGAGGGTTTCACGTCCTTTCCCATACCTTTGCTACATTTAGCTTAGATTTTTTTATTCAGTCACATACTTGCAAGATGGCCTATCGTCCACCATTAGACATCCTAACTTTATTCTAAAGAGATAGAAACACAAGAAAGCCCAGCGTGAATTTGAGGTTGTCAGCCTCACCAAACATCAAACTGTTTTCTCACTGAGATTAATCTCTCATTGGCCATACATATGCTGGATATTCACATGACCTCTGTCAGAGAACATTACCGACTGATTGAGGGGAAAGTGATTACTCAATCAGCCTTTTCCAGGTTCGAAAAAAGACCAGTGCCACTGAGCTCCAGGGAGCCTGTGCTCATGCATGTCTGAGCATAAATTAGTAAAGCCCCGGTGTCAGACTCTGTCCAGACAAGAAGGTGAATCTCAGCCACAGAGAGGATTAGCTTTAATCCCTAAACATCGTACATGGTCCCTCTCTGCTGGGAGCCAATTCAGGGAATCGTCAGTAACCAGATGTTTTTAATGGCTTCAGATTATGACCTTGTTTAATATATTTGAATACTTTCCTCTCTTTCTTTTGACAGAAGAGCAATTTTCCTCTAAGAAATATTATATACAAAGCTATAACAATGCAGCAAATAACTAATAGATCACAATTTGACATTTAGACACAGGCTTTGAATATAAAGGTAAAGATGAAGATAAAAGGGTGGCACCTGATTTCTTCTCCTATGCAGTGCTCCCTTTTCATCCACTGAAAACACGCGTAAGCACCTTCCACCGGCAGACCAGACAACCAAAACACATTGAAACACTGCATACAACACATGAAAGCCCCAGAGCATCAGTGGAGCAGCTTCACTGTCATTCTTGATGAATACAAACAGCTTATTTCGACCAGCACACTTTACACTTCATAAAGTAATGGTGACGTGCAATTAGTGCCAGATGCATTCTTACGCTATTAATGTGATTCTTACCTCTTTCTCCCTCTCCTGCATCCCTCGCTGGAACGAGTATGGCATCCCCTCAGTCTAATACTGTATGGAGAGACAATGGGTAGTGGGGGGAGGAGTTACTATGTGAGCAGGAGTGAGAGTGGGCAGTCGGAGTAAAAGCAGAATGAAAACTGGGAGAGAGGGAGAAAGAGGGCTCGGAAGGGAGATCACTCGCTCACAATACTCTCAAACCACGAATCTGACGAAACGTTACATGAATGGCAATTCTTGAGACCCTCCCCTCTCCCCTCCTCAGTTGCAATGTCAGATAAAAACAGCAGCCAGCAATCCCTCTTCACGTGGGAAATGTAAGGGAAAAACAAGAGGCTGTGAGAGAATGGGCCCTGGTTTTAAAGTCCTTTTCTTTGGCTTTCTTTGAATGAGTTCTTAAGATTCCAAGTTGGCAGAGTGCCCATGGGTCCTGGATGGAAAAGGATAAAAGAGGGGCTGAGGTAGGGGGGCTGTCTATTGTGTTTGTTCCCTTCCTTTCAGTCTTGGCACTCTAGTTGATCTTTTCAGCCAGTTGCTGAATATTCCAGTCACTTTTATTAATTTTTATCTTGAGTGATGCTCGTGTTATCACCCAGGACAGACTCAAACTTTGTTTTTGTCATCCTGCGCAGACAGTTTGAGTGTACGATTTGAGGTAGAAACCCAAGTCCAAAATAATTACCAAATGAGCAGTGGCTCGTTCAGTAAGCACTGATGTGAAGATCCTGGTGTTTTTAGAGTCTCTTAGTCTTTGTTGAGGCCTCTTTTCTCCCTTCTTTGTCCTCCTAGCAGTCCATCACTAGTAGAGGGAGAATGGTGTTTTGCCTGGTGAATCTGGGATGAAGACAGCAGGTGCTGTTGCCCCTCTCTGAGCCACATTCACTCATAGCTTTCGCCCCCTCCATTCGTTTCCTCTACTAATACACCCTCCTCCCCCTGGCTATGTGAGGAGGGCGGTTAGGGAGAATGAGCTACTGTATAATGAAGCACAAGAAACACACCCAGGGAAAATATACAGTTTGTTGAAGGTTTCAAGAGTGACGTCACATCGTCCTGATCAGAATGGATGATGAGCTGTGTGACACAGAGCAAGGGCGATCATGTAAAGGGTGTAAAGGATTAATGCAACTGCATCCCTTGTCAGTCACCACTGTGCTTCTCACCGCTGCTTGTGCTGCATCAGTGCTGCAAGAGAAGCCCTGTTTTCACTCACGGTCTACCCCCCCCCCCCCCTCCTCCTCCTCCTTCCCTACCCTCTCTCTGTCTTCCTCTTGCTTTCCCTCAAATAAACACACAGGCTCGGTTCATTACTATTCACCAGGTTTCACTAAGACACGCATCATTGCTCTGCTCCCTACAACTATGTCGGGAGAGGCGGGGGAGAGGAGGACAGGGAGAAGGACAAGAAGGGAAAAGCAGGAGACATCTTATGATAGAAAAGAATAAATCACCATTGTGTTTTCTGTGTCCGGATGTGTGTACAAACATATTACCAGACAGCTGCATGCATGAGTTGTTCTCTCTTCTGCCTCTGACAGAAAAACCTTAAGGGGAACAAAGCTGGTTCAGTCCTCAATACAGAAATCTGTTGTCCTTTGTGAGGTTTTGAATTCATCTTTTGCCTTTCATTAAATCCACTGAGGTCGTACACCCAAATTATCTGCGCTGATATACTGACAAAGCACTTCATCCATGACAATGGGCACAATGCTTGATTTCTATTCCTGGCTCAGTCTAAGCCTGATGTAGTCGAGAACTCTGTCACATCCATTTGAGGAAAAACGTACTTCACTATGAAACTAATCCTTTGTTATGGTACTCTTAATCTCAATAGATTACAATGATTCCTAGAATAACAGCAATATCATAACAATATCTGGTAACCTCCACATAAAATTATACAAATTTGATTGCTTGGATAAGGTAGGCTCTGACAGTATATCATATCAATTGCATTACTTGTGTGGCTTTTATTCGCTGCTCTTCAGACTTGTGAAAATGAGCAAGAGCATTAGAAGACTTTCAAAGATAATACATTTCTAGAAACATAATAACATTCAAAAAAAGAGCATTTAGACCTTGAATGATTTTTGAGGTGTTGTACTTCTCGAAAGCTTTCTGTTTCCCAAGGTGTCAAAAACAAATGCATCATCTCTGTGAGGATTTACGAATACAAAGATTGCATTTCCTACTTTATTTTCCTGCATAAGTAGAGAAAGTAAACTGGAATCTGAATAGGACTTTGAAGATACACAAAAGGTGAAGGGTTATTTACTATACACTAGAATATGTCGATCAACAAAAAATGTATTGCCTTTTTTTATAATCAATTTGTCATTTTTTTAAGCCAAGATTACGAAAATGCGCTCGTTCCAGCTTCTCACAATGTGATTGTTTTTGATTACTGTTGTTTGGCGAAAGCAACATGAGTATGTTAACCTGTGCTTTTGGAAAATGTTTTCGTACATTTTTTTGACCAAACACTTTATCCAGAAAATAATCAACAAATGAATCGAAAATGAAAATCATCATCAGTTGCAGCCCTGCTGTAAACCTTGTGAGCTGGACCTGAGTGGCAGGATTTATTGTAACATTTTAAAGTAGAGCCAAATTTACACCCTAAAAACCCACTGAGAGGATTTAACGTCAGCTTTACTGCATCAAAGGAACAAATCAGATCACTTTTCAAACCAAAATTTGTAGATAAGTACAATTTGGTGTGAAATGCTAAGCCTTTAGAAATGATGTGCTGTAGATGAATATCAAGTGCAAATGTTTTGTATATTTTGTGGAAATTTAAGACGATGTCAGACGATCATAAAGACATAGGTCATGGGTGCAAGACAAAGTGTAGATACGGCAACAAAAAAATAATTGTCAGCTAATAAACAATTCATGATCGGACCAACGATAACCATCATTAACAGCTCTGAGCATTTGAGTATAATTAGCCAATATAACAGGGATCAACAGCTACAGCATCGCTCCATTCATCTAGAGTACAGAGTGGGGATTGGCTGATAGAAGCCATTATCTTCAGAGGGCTCTAGATGTGATCGGCTGCTGAGCTTTCCTGCGGAATCCTGGGTGGGAATTCCTGATTGAAGTCTCTGGATAAGCATCAACGCTCCACTGAACTTAAACTTCTATTCACATGATGCTGAAGCCTGAACAGTTGGAGAATAAGGCTTTGCACTCGGTCCAATACAGTACAAAACTCAAATGACTGTGTAAAAGCCTAATGTGCACACATCCGAATACAAGAAAGGCATTCTTTTAAGATTCATGATAGCTCTGGAAATGCATTAAATCAGGTGTTTTTCTCCTGCTGTCCAGGCCTGCCTTCTAGAAATTATGTTTATATATTACTAATGTGCAAAAGCAAATAGGTTTTATAATAAAACAATGCCTTTTTTATCAGCATAATTAGGAAACTTTAGAAATGAGTGTTTTTGCAAAGTAAATATGTTGATAGTGAATGTATCTCCTAAATGCTCACTGACATTCATTCGTTTTCCTTACAACATTAGCTCTTGAGAGACAGTATTGGCTTGTAGCGTCTGACACATAAATTGTCCTTGGTTACAGGATAGGTTTGCATTTTTCCAAGTCTGTCTCAAAACAACAGTCAGGTGCCATATGAGACCAGATTTGCTTGCTGTAATAATTTATCCTAATCATACTGGCAAGTGCAAGGTCCCTTTCTAATGTGCTATCGATGTAAATTATGGGAGACAAAATCCACAGTCTTTGTTCTTTGCAAAAATGCACTACAAAGTTAATCTGAAGTCAATATGAGGCATCAGCAGTCTGAGTTGCCTGGGTGGTTATCTTTCAAAGTTACAATCCTTTTAGTACAAAAGTCCTCTTTGTGCTCCTATCCCTCCACCGCAGCTCAGCACAGATAAAATGTCCGGGGAAACACAACAGAGGGAATTTTGTAGTAGACCCACTTGATTTTACTAACTCTGAGTGCTGAGACCTCATATTAGCATCAGATAAACTTTGCAATATATTTTTGCACAGTATGAGGAAAAGGGATTTTGCCCCCCATCACCTACATTGGAAACAGGTTAATAAAGGATCACTTAGTTGTCCGTATGAACAATTTCACCGTACACATGGGCACCTGACTATTGTTTTAAGACGAACTTGAAAAATATGAACCCATACTTTAAAGTTACGGGAAGATCATGCTCTTAAATACTGACAAAGTCAACAGCGGCTTGAACACACGCTTGACAGGACAAATGTGCTTTTTTGACATATAAACAAAACCACAGTTTTTGTACGTCCGCCATCCACCCCGACCACATACATTCGACTTGTAAGCGTTACAAACGTGTAGCAATTCCTGCACTTAAAAAACTTTACTAGTGAACATGATCCAGGCAGTAATTACATTTCTCATCAAAATGTAACTGTAAAAACAAACTAGTGGTGGCCTATATACAGTAAACTTAATTCTTAGCAGACAGGGTGGTGCTGTCCTATACAACAATTTAGTTTTAGTTGCAGCTAGTTGGAAAGCAGAGAAGCTCGTAGAATAGTACTCATTTGCCCTGCAGACATGTCTGTTTGCATACCACATATCCATGGCTCTATTTTGGGCCTGAGGAGATGTGTAGGGGGTGCACTGCAGGGCATTTCCATCCAGAGCGACAGGGACTGATTGGAGAAATGTGGATAGGATACATTTCTTATTGCTCCAAGAGGAGCCTGTGTCATGTCTACTTCAGCTAATCCCCTCACTTGTGTTAATGCATATACTGAATCATGTATTCCTGCCTGACTTGACAAGTAATAATACACGAGCATATTGCGACTTCCTCTTTCTTACAGGTATTGAAATGTTTATTTTTCTCTCTCACGTATGATTAAATATACACACCCACAGGCTTCTGAAGTAATACATCAGGCTTTGGAGGTATTAACATGCAATCAATGTCATTTACTCCCCTTTCATCATGTATGGCAGCATCCTGCAGGCTCACTGGACCCTTAAGAAATGCAGTTTATAGATGAAGCAATGTGGGAGAGGAGCAAAGAGGAAAATAATCGAGCAATCAGATTATGATTCCTGTCACATTGTCCTGGCACTGTCTCGGGCCTCTGAGTTGGCTAAATGTCAGCCTATGGAGATGAGACAGAGAGGAGCAAGGCAATGCTGTTTTTGTCCACTTTAAACCCTGTTACTGATGTCTTGTCCCTTTGTGTGGCTGCCATCAGCAAACCATGTGTCTGACTGAAAAAGAGATGCAGTGTTCAGAGTGTGTTTGAGAGAAAGAGAGAGGAACAATACAAATGTTTGTGTAATATTTAATAACAGTGAGCGATCATGTTGTATTCTAATTAATAGTCTATGAATGTGTTGTTTCCTACATGAGAATATTTCAGTTATTCTTTATAATGATCCATTTATGTATTATATTTCTATATAGGCAAACCTGATTCATTTTGCCTTGGTCTTCATGGATGAATGCAATACTTTAACACCATCTAGTGTTGAAACTGTGTTTTGTTACTTTATTTCCATTGGCTTCACTGTGAAGAAATATGTATGTGCAGAGTTTGACACTAGAAGCCTGTTTTACCATTCATCTGCTGAGGAGGGAACGTTTCTCTGCGCACCTTAAATCTGAGTACCTGTGAGCATGATTTTGTGACATTGCAACTAGTTTGGAAGTGAAACCTGGTCCAATATGCAACTTATAGAAGTGCCATGAGGAAATCTGGAGCCTATATACACTAAGAATTGACCTCTCAGTGAAATAGGAGACATCTTGTGTCCAGGCAATAAACTTTGGACATGAATAATATGAGCATATTCGTTGATTCTTCATTTGATGAACAAACGGATTGGATTTTTAACAAGGTAAACGTAGACTGTTATTTTGTGCTGTTGTAGGTATTGCATTGCTAAATGGTGAGTGAAACATCTTCGCTAAAATACAAGTGGGTTACATTTACTTTTATAAAAAGTTCAGCAGCTGTTATTAGCAAACACAGATGACTTCCTGTGTAAATAATAAGTTAATTCAAAAACGGATGTCCTACTTCAGTAACTACAAGTCGCTGTTGATTTTTAACACCCCCTTACACACTATATCTCCAGAAGAGGAAGTGGATGTTAATGAATGCCTTTTGTATAAACACATATTTCTCAGGGATTAGTACCTGACCAGCATCTCCACCTTGCAGGACATGTTGGCAAATCAGTTACACAGCTTAGCTTTGTAGGCTGTGTCGTCATCTGGCATATAACAATGTGCAGAAAAATACAGTCACAGGAAAATGTGTCATATTGAGTAAGTTGCCACTGCAGTGCATGCTGAAGTACTTTATATTATATGTTTTAAATCAGCTAATATAGATATGCATCATTCTTATTTATATAGAGACAAATAAACTTGCAAAATAGGTAATTTGGTCACAAGATAAGGAACCAGGAAAATAAAATGTGTTCAAGATAATTCACTTATTGGTGAGAGCACACAATTCCAGACTTAAAAAAATAATAAAATAAAACACAAAGACGTGTCGTCGTCATCATGCAAATATAGAATACATAAAACTTCTGCTGCCTTTTACTGTGCCATGGTCATTCAAAAAGTGTGAGTTTAAAGATGACTAAATTCACTAAATGTTTTTCGACCTCGCCGGGAGCCCATATTTGGGCTCAACTGGTAGAGCTTTGCTTCTCCTTTACAATCATTAAAAGGATTAGGTATTAAGTCCTTTCTTTTATTCATACTGCTTAGGGACAAGTAATACATCATACAACTCAATAGTTAAATGCAAGAATCCCAAATATCTAAATAATTCTAAAGCCTCGAGATACACAGCATCTGCCAGTTTCTTTGCCCGTTGGCATCCATTCTCAGATGGGGTCAAGCTAAACATTGTTTTGTCATATCAACCATATTGCCCATTCTGGACTTTAGACTGACCCAAACACATATGCTTGCCAGAAATTAAATTCAAGAATTTATTACAATTGAAACTGAATGGTGTCGGCACCAAAATTCATGGCATTCCACTCAATTTTTGTCAAAATATTTCACATTAAACCAAAAATGTCAACTTCAAGATGAAGGCTAAGTCAGGTGTCACTAAAGCCAACAGGATTCCACCATGAATGTCTGTACAAAACTTGATATCAATCCATCTAATAGTTGTTAGAGCAAAGAGGGAGTTATGTCTTATAAACTGGGTAGATTTTATAACAATACATTATTAAATGATGTTGCAGTCACACCTAATTTATCATATAATAGAATTCAAAATATAAAATGAAATACATTTTTGCAGTCATATTTCTTTACATTTTATGGCATGTTAAGTAATGTTTAGTGTCCAAGCTTCTTTTGTGAGAAGTGCTGCATGGTTTTGCAGGTATGAAAGAAAAGACCACCTGTCCATGAGAAGCATATGCGTCATTGATTCCTGAATGATGCATTTCCCATTGACAGGCCTGGCACTGCCATATGGAATGATAGGAGTGCCACAATAAAGAATAAATATGTAAATAAAAGAATAAAAGAATATCACAATAAATGTGGAAATATAAAGAGAAATAAATAAAAGAATAAAAGAATAAGAC
>JAVQJF010026333.1:0-27499 GCA_036023855.1 Gadopsis marmoratus | reverse complement strand
TAAAGGCAGTGTTTCCTTGCCACTGTCTCCTAGTGCTGCTCCTGGTGGAAATGTTGGGTCTGTACATATAGAGTTGGTCTAGACTTGTTCTATATTAACAAGTGCTATGAGATAACTTTGTTATGATATAGAGCTGTAGAAATAAAATTGAATTGAATTGAAGGCTGGACTGGAGTCGTTCTGTTGCAGCTAAAACCAACGTTTCACATTTAATTTCCTAAATAATGTATCATGTCAGTCACTGGACCCGTGTCACCTGAAGCACAGCGTCGGAACCCGTCCGCACACAGGATGGTTTTTGGCTGTTGAGTTATGATGTAATAAACTTGTCGAAACAAACTTAATGTGTCGGATTTAATATTCAATGTTTGTAATAAAAATTCAAATCAACCACAACATTTTAAAGTTTGATTTTCTGTCATGAAAAACGTCACATTTTACAATTTCGAGTGAAAATTGACAAACATGAATAAAGTGTTGATACGTGTCTGTGCTGTCTTGGATACGCTAAATGTTCATTCGTGTGACATCATTTTTCCTTTAGCTGCTCAGTTACTCATTTCTGCAACTTTCTGTAAAGTTGAGTTGATGACAGGAAACACTTAAAGCTTTCAGTTATAAACATTTGGCAGCGAGCGAAAGCTGACACCAGTTTGCACATAAATAACCCAAAAAGTGACAAAAGCAAAGCCACCATTTTACACTGTTTAGGCACAAAGACATTTAAAGTCAACAACCGAAAATAATTTCACCCTGAAGACCAAACGGAACCAGAGCTGCTGATTATCAGATTCTCTGTCAGCCTCTATCACTTACTGAGACTCTTATTGTGAAAATCCTCCTCCAGACTGACTGGTGAGGAAGCTGAGAGGCTTGAAGGTGAAGATGAAGCAAATACAAGACAAATCTGAATAAATAAAGACCTGAAGAGTCAGAACGAACCTGTACTGCCTCTGATAAAAACAAGCATTTTCCTTATTGACTCTGGTTTACAGCAGATTAAAAAAATCAAAACACACACACCAAGAAATGAGGTTTCTCTGATCCCTGAACCTGATTCCAAAGACCAGCGTTGAGTTTAAACCTCATTCTGCTTTGAATCACACGTAAACACAATCAGCTGCAGAGTGAAGAGTTCTGGTGGAAGAAACAAAGACGTTGCTGCAGTCGTCTCCACTTTCATACGAAACTCATGAAAAACAACTTTAACCTTTTTTCCATTTAACACAAACTGCAGGAACCAGGTTTCTGACCAGAGGTTAAACTGTTCACCAGCAGGGGGCGATGCATGTCGCCTCCGTTGTTGTTTCTTTAACTCTTTGTCTCTCTGACTGCAGCTTCATGCACACTACTTACTATTGCTAAGCTGCGATTGGACAATCACTGTTTCGGGGGAGGGGTTTTCATTTCGAGTCTAAAGAAGTAACATGGTGAGAACATGTGGAGCGAAGTGGATCGACATGTTAAGGCTGTGGTGGAAGAACTGAACTGGTTCCTCACTCAGAGTTCGGTGTTTGGTCCGCGGCCCGTGGGTCTTCCCTCACACTCCCCGTGGAAGTCGCAGCCGTCCAGCAGGTGGCGGTACGTGGCCCGGACGTCCCGGTACAGGGGTACATCCTCCATGTCCAGACCCGGGAATCGAACCGGAGACTCGTTGATGAGCAGCTGTAGCCGCGGGCCTCGCTGGCAGTCGTACAGGACGAAGAGCAAGTTGGCGGCATACGGGACAATGAGACTGGTCCGGAAACTTCTACCTGTGAGACATGACAAGACCAGGTTAAACCCGAACCAGGACCTCAAGGACCTGAACCAGACCCATTGGTTCCCTAACAGACCATTATGTTGCTGTTAGCATGTTAGTATCAGATTAATAAACACGGGGATCCAACCGTTTTCTAGTCTTTCCTGTCAGGCGAGCGCCCCCTGAGGCTGCAATCCTCATCACACACCAGAAAACGTGTTGACGAGCACGATGATATATGCATGAATAAACATTGTGCCCATGTCTCTGATTGGACGTCAGGACGGGCGAGGCTTCGTACCGTGCTGCGTGTGGTAGTTGTCGGCGGTGGGCGGAGTCTGGTCCTTGTAGAGCCCCAGCAGGGAGAGGAGGGGGAGGAGCGTCTCGGCGTGACCCACCAGGATGGAGGCGGGCTCAGGTGACGCGTCCGTGGACCTGATGGACACAACTGTTACTCACACTGACGATCAATAAAGTTCAGTCAAACCACACGTCAGCTTCCTGTCCTGTGTCCCTTCAAAATAAGAGTTTGTGACTGACTCGCAGTGTAAGAAATGAAACTCTCCGAAACACCGTTTCCTGTGAGGTCACTGACCTGCGAGGGCGCCCAGCTTTGTCCAGCGTCCGGAAGACGTGATGGAAGAGAGGACAGCTGGACAGACTGCTGATCACGTGACCATGAGAACGCTTCCAGTACTGCTTCAGGTCTGACTTGTACTCCAACACCTGGGGGGTCATTACAATTAAAGCTCCACTAATCAATATTTATTATCACCGATGGATCAGATGTGTGTCGACCTGATCATATTATTAATGATGATGTCATTTTCTTCTAGAAATAAATATTAATACTGTGAGGCTGCACTAATCATTATGAGTTATCGGTTGCTGTATTGATTAAATGGCTCGGTTTCATTTTCAGATACTCTGCGTTCGTGCAATCACTATTGATCAATCAGCTGTCATTGATCAACTTTCACTCAGAACAAAAGGAAAGAGTGAGACCTCTTCTCTCTGGATGATCTCAGATCAGATCAATAATTGAAGTTGAACAACTTTACAGTTTGGAATGAGGACCTTCAGTATTTGGATCAATCAGCTCGTGAAAAATCAAGTGAGACAGATTTCGATTCGACAGCTGATTTAATCAATATTCAGGTAAATATGAAGCATCTGATCAGGCTCAGTATCAGCAGATAATCAATATTAAAGGACTGATCAGGAACTGGGCTAAAACCTTGTGTGTGTGTGTAGAGGTTGTGTGTACCTTGGCGTCGCCATCATCAAACAGGAAACACCACGGCGAGTGAAGAGATTTGATCGACAGCTCGTAGGAACACAAGAAGAACGCTGCTTCAACCAGATCTACAGGAGACACAGAGGGACAATCAGGACCCTCACAGTCCACTTCAGACCAGAACTGTCAAGCTTAAACTCCAACATGGTTCTTCCTTTAATGTTCACAGGGGACGGGAAGTGAAGTACGTTCTCCCTGAACAGAGAGTGAGTGAGTGAGTGTGAGTGAGAGAGTGAGTGAGTGTGAGAGAGTGAGTGTGAGAGAGAGTGAGTGTGAGAGAGTGAAAGAGTGAGTGAGTGAGTGTGTGGGAGAGTGAGAGAGTGAGTGTGAGAGAGTGAAAGAGTGAGAGAGTGAAAGAGTGAGTGAGAGAGTGAGTGTGAGAGGGTGAAAGAGTGAGAGAGCGAGTGAGAGAGAGTGAAAGAGTGAGACAGTGAAAGAGTGAGAGAGTGAGATAGTGAGTGAGTGAAAGAGTGAGAGAGTGATTGAGTGAGAGAGTGAGTGTGAGAGAGTGAGTGAGAGAGTCTGACCAGGTGTGAGGTGCTGGTGAGGAAGGCTCAGCCTCTCAGCCATCCTCCTCCTCACAGCCTCCATCTCCTTCCCGTGTTTGAACTTCTCCACCTCCAGCAGCGCCGTGCGGTTCTTCTCCACGCCCTCCACGTAACCACGGCAACGCTCGAAGAAACGCATCAGCTCATCATCCACCTGGTGGCTGTACTGCGGCTCTGCAGGAAGAGAGGGAGTACTGCAGTACTGTACTGAAGGAAGCAGGACTATGTACTTTTACTGCAGTAAAGGATCTGAGTACTTCCTCCACCACTGATCATTTCCCAGAATGCCGTTCGGCAACCTCCACAGGAAGTGAAGGTGTAACTTCTTCCTTTGACACGCAGGTGGAGAGACAGAGGTGAGCACAATGCATGCTGGGTGAAACTGTGTCCAACTCGCTCCTGATTGGCTGTCATGTCACGCAGACATCAGTGACGAGGAGGCCGATTTAACTAAATGATGAAGCTTTACTCTCTAAACAAAAAAGTATTCATGTATCTGGAAATATTCAGAGATTAAAATCAATAACGTGTCAGACTCTACAGTCTGAGACAGACCAGGATCCTGGTTTCACACCTGGTCTGAGGCCCCAGCGCCGCTGCAGACCCTCCTGAAAGGCCTCCACGCTGCTCACACAGCGGTGCTTCGAACTGCTCCGGAAACTGATCCTCCTCATGTTCTCCTCCGACAGCAGCGCCGGGAACAAGACGGACAGACGCACCGCCAGCTGACGGAGGTCATCTCTGCCCTTCATCACCAGCTGACCTGAGGAGGAGGAGTCAGAAACATCAGCAGAAATATTACACTTATTAATTGATTGTTTTAAGTATTGATTGTGTGTGTTGTTCACCTGAATCAGTTGTCTGATTCTGTACATTTCATAAATACATAAAAAGCATTTCTACAGGAACATTTCCAGGAAATAACATAATATACATAGTATACAATATAAAATACAATGTGGTCAGACTGCTTCCATAACTCTGTGTAAGCAGGCTGCTTCTTTTTCATGTGTAGTCTCATTAGTGTCACTTTAATATTATTATAGTATTACTATGTATTTATATTGTATATTATACTCTGCTCAAAAAAAGTAAAGGAACACTTTGAAAACACATCAGATCTCAATGGTAAAATAAAAACCCTGCTGGACATCTACACTGATATGGACTGTGGAACGTGTCAGGAACCAAAGGAATCGTCTGATGGAAATGAACTTTATCAACCTACAGAGGCTGAATTCAAAGCCTGTAGAGGTCTGTGGGTCCCTCCATGGATCTGCCTCCCCAGACCATCACTGACCCACCACCAATGCGGTCCTGCTGAACAATGTTACAGGCAGCATAACGGTCTCCATGGCAGTGCAGTGAGCAGCGTACATTGAAATATGGATTTATGGCATTTTATTTACATTGTAAGACAACTAAAGAGAGAACACACGCGCATCTGAAGCTGCTGCGTGTTGACATTGTAGTGTTTGTAAGTTGTCCATCATCTGAAGCTGTTTAGGAGTCTGAGGATAGAAACTCCTCTCGAGTGTCTCAGTCCTCACCCTGTGGCTGCAGAGGCGTTTCCCAGACCTCAGCATTAGGAACAGGCTGTGACCTGGGTGGATGCTGGCAGCATACAGGACAGGATACAGAATAATACATTGAGCCGTACATGTAAAAGGTGCTTTCTTTTGAGTGCAGGTGCAGCATGTGTTCACCCTGGAGGAAGAGGAGGCGGCATCTGTCTGGTTTTACTCTCCTCTTTATGGCTATATGTTGATGCCTAGTGCTTTTGACCTTCTGGCCCGGCACACTACATTCCTCATGCGCAAACTATAACACTTATCTAATACATATATGGGTAATTATTAATCTTTGGCTCACAGTAAACATTCATTCATAACATATCTTGTAATACACATACAGTGAGCATTACATCTGTTACTACACATACAGTGAGCATTACATTTATTGTTTTTACCACACATCAAGCACCCTGACATCAAGTTAGCTAACTATTAATCACAGGTCAGTGTCGCCTCCTTCAACGTGTATTTTACTGCAAGAATATTTTGTGTGTGTGTGTGTGTGTGCCTCACTTGAAGTTTCGTCAAGTTACCGCGGTTTCCGGTAAATGTTACCACTTGTGTTATTGAAATCAAAGCGCAAAGACAACAGAACAAAACGGGCTGAGTGGTGAATTCACCTCCCTGATTAAATCGTCTTGAACACACTATATTTTAAACATGCAAATCATTTCAGCTTCGTTTATCTAATGGTCCGCTCGCTTAGCGCTTTTATTGTGAAAGGCTTTAAGCGGAGGTAAGGCGTGCTATTTTGTGGCGCTTGATGCCGGTCTGAGCGGGACCCTGATGCGGATCTCCAGCTTCAGACTTTTAGAAGTTGAGACACGTCCACGGTAACGGGTGGCTGGTTTTAATCCGACTGGAACGTTGGCAGCCGTTAAATAAACGGCGGCTTCAGCACAACGCTGCGCAGAAAGCTTCATGTCGCGGCGGAGCTAACCGGCTAACTAGCTAGCCAGCTGTAACAGTCGCTGCTGTGCCGACTGGGGACACGCAGCTAAGCTAGCTGAGCTCAGCTGGGCTGAAGAAAGACACCACACCTGAGAAAATTAACATCTGGCCCTGTGGACACCCGGCGGTGTAAGTTACCACCGCTGGACAGTTGCTGTGTAAGGACGTGTCTTTACATTCGACAGTCGCAGTGTTTTCACGTGTTATCTACAGTGTTGTGTGTGTTTTTATAGCTAGTCGCAGTATGTGTGTTCTGAATGCGCCCATTCACGGGTCACACACGGGTTTGGTTTCCCTCTAATGACATATCTGAGTGCTAAAATTGGCGTTCGCTGCTCTGTGTTCGTATATGAGGTGAACAGGAACGTTTTCCTTTGTTGATGTGTTACAACCATTTATTAGGGAGATAGTTGAGTAGTTAATGGGGGGGGACCTATTCTATCTTCTAGAATAGGTCCACATTGTTCCAGATAATAGCTGCAGGCTGTAATCATTCCTCATGGTCACAGTGGCCCTGAAGTGACCCCTCCGTGGTTCAGATACACTGTAAAGGGTTGTTGGACAGAGGCAGCAGTTCTCATTCTGTGCTTTCATATGTTCAGCCGAGGTGACGCTACGATGAGCAGAAGTTGGGATACTTCTTAAGTTGGAGGCACGCTTGAACGTGGTTTCCTCTCGGACAGTATGGACGGGAGGAATAATTAATTACAGCCACTAATAAGTCTTTCAGCGTCCTTGTGAGTATTGTATTATGATAAACTGGAACCGGCAGTACCTGCCGGTTTATATCTACAGGCCAAAGTAACAAACACAAGGAATCTAATGTTGGTGTGCAGGAGCGACTCTATCCTACTAAACGTTAAAAATTACAGTTAACCCTAATTCCCTAACTAGAAGGGGAACAGGAGAAAACACACGTCTCTTTGCTTTGAGAGCTTCAAGCTGTTTGCACGCCACGCTAATAAACTTAGCATGACTGGAGGATCTTAACGGCTGCAGGGTCGGGTGGACCACCTATCTAATTCATCACAGCAGTAAACCTGGTAGCGTTCACCTGCTCACCTGCACAACACGGAAGGAACAGTGTGTGTGTGCCTGTGTGTTCCAGCTGCTGTAGTTGCCGGTCATCGTGGCTGCACTGGGAGGACTGGTGATGGGGCACAGGGTTCAGCGGCGCTGTCCCGTGCTGCTGCTCCTCCTCGTCCTGCTGGCGGCGGTTTGGGCGGAGAGCCAAGACTACTACAAACTCCTGGGGGTCAACAGGGAGGCCACGACCAGAGAGATACGGCAGGCCTTCAAGAAGCTGGCGCTCACCATGCACCCCGACAAAAACCCGGTGAGTTTCTCTGAACCCGTATTTACCTTGAAACACCTACGTATAAAACCCTGCTAGAAAACAACAAATCCATTACACCCCAATTAAACCTGGAACTATCCTGACAAGACTCCCGTCGGCATACCCTAAACCCTAACAAAAGGTTCTGCATTTCAGGGCGACGCCTCAGCCCATGAGAAGTTCCTGAAGGTGAATCGAGCCTACGAGGTTCTGAAGGACGAAGAGCTCAGGAAGAAATATGACAAATATGGAGAGAAGGGATTGGATGAGCAGCAGCAGGGAGGACGCTACGAGAGCTGGAACTACTACCGCTATGACTTCGGTAAAGGCTCCGCTGTAACCATGCACGCCGGTCATATGTAAGCTACATTCTTAAAGTCTAACAGTTAGATTTAAATCTGTCTTTCTGTCCAGGTATCTACGATGATGATCTGGAGATCATCACGTTGGACAGCGGAGACTTTGGTAAGGGCGACTGTTTTCAACTCCGGTTTTTGTTTAGTTCATCTGGAGCTGGCGAGTTCAGTTTCCGAGTTCAGCACAAAATAACGTTGTATCCAATTCGTCCACTTCTTTGCCTCGACCACACTCGCTACTTAGTCACAGCAGCAGTCTCTGTGTGTGGGTGGTGTGTGGGTGGTGTATGGGTGGTGTATGGGTATTCCAGCCCAGAATGGTCACCATCTAAGAAGCAAAGACTTTTAATTCCTAGTAAAAATCAATCTCGCTGAACCCTACATTTCCCACAATGCAACTGAGCAGTGTCCCGTGTGTGTTTCAGAGGCAGCAGTGAACTCTGGAGAAATCTGGTTCATCAACTTTTACTTCCCACGATGCTCACACTGTCACCAGCTGGCACCAACGGTAATATAACGCTAAAATACACAAGCGCTCGACACTGAACAACGCACCTTGTATGCAGGTGTTTGCTGCTCTGTAGCCTTTGAGTCTTGGTCTTCTTTCACTCGTCTTGTTCAGCCCGGTTTCGTGTTTTTAAATATAATTTTTAACACTTTGTTTAATCTTCCTCGTTGAGTTTTTCTGCCGGAGCCTTGGTTGTATATTTAGGGGAGTTTGATGGTTGATCATTACTGATGCGCACTAGCGTTAACCAAGTAATCCAACATCCGGCTGTCTGTCTTTTTGCACGTCTCTCTGACTAACTTGTCTGTCTCTTAGTGGAGGGAGTTTGCCAAGGAGATGGATGGCGTCATCAGGATTGGAGCAGTGAACTGTGGGGACAACAACCATCTCTGCAGGAGTAAAGGCATCAACAGCTACCCCAGCCTGTTTATCTACAGAGCAGGACAGGTCCGTTTACTGATCATCTAATGAACTATTGTGAGTGACGCCGCTACGATACAGAAAGCTCCGTTGGATCAAAACGGAAGCGTACCTGCTCAGTCAGGTGGAGGACTTAAATGTGCAGCTGGAACATCATCTTTGTTTGAAATGACCCGTATCTTCATGTGTTTATATGAATACAATTCGGCATTCAGCGTAACCTGCAAGCTCATCCAATGACTGCTCACCAGTACATGTTTGATTAAGACTTAAGTCCAGTTTTGTGCAAGAAAACCAGTCAATACTTAAATTTTACTGGAGTCTAAGTAAAGAACCTCCAAAGGAAAGTGTTCCAGGAATGTCACCAACCCAATGGTTTGTCTGTTAGGACCGATGAGCAGAGGCAGGAGCTGCAGTCCAATCTTTATTATGGAAGGAAAGTTTAACTGGTTCATCTGATAACAGAAGAAAAAGAATAACAACATATATTCATTGAGACATCATAACTTCTAATTTCAATCATTAATAATACAATAAAGTTAATTTAAGTAATTTTACTTCACTACTGAAGCTTCAGCAGTACAGTAAATTGCAATACATGCATTTTAAACCAAAGGAAACTTACATATCACATACGCAGACGGATCAAACTATCGGCCGGATCCACACGAGGCCGGCCAGCTTCTTTGTTCTCAAAGGGTTTGCCACAGCTGAGCTGGCTGCCTATATTGATTCTGAGGCTCCGCCCATCCAGGAAGCAGAGGCAGGTAGAGGAAGGTTATTTTCCCACAGGAACAATAACACAAACATATAAGCAAAAATAATAAACAAGAACAGCTCAAATCAACAAACATACAGGAGGTCACAGGAAATAGTCCCATGCTGCAGCTAAATCACAGGTTCACCTGCTACATTGCGATGAACTTGGTCATATTTTGGATTTGACTGATGTGTTTTGCATAGGGAGCATCTCCCCCTTTTTTTTAACTTAACCTTTGTGAACTTTACGCAGATCTTGCAAACCCCAGTTCTGTTAGCTTAGCATCGGAGCAAACATTAACACAGAGTTTGTGTTTCTGTAGAGGCCGGAGAAGTTTAACGGGGAGCGTTCTAAAGACAACCTAGTCCACTTCTCCATGCAGTTCATCACAACAACCGTCACGGAGCTCTGGCAAGGTGAGCTACTCTCTGATGCTCTGATTATCGGGCTACTTTATTATCGTTCTGTGTGGTCTGACCCGTTGGCGTGGTCGTGTTTTTTTCCAGGTAACGTGTTCAGCGAGATAGAGGGTGCGTACTCGTCGGGGCTCGGCTGGCTGATCACCTTCTGCTCTGACACCGGAGGTAACACACTTGCACATATGAGGGCTTTTGAATGGCTTAACGTTTTCCTCCGTGTCTGAGTGCCCGTTGAAACAGTGTGCTTGCCCCTCTGTCTGTCTCAGATTGCCTGGAACCAAGAACAAGACAGAAGGTTGCTGGGATGTTGGTGAGAACACAGTAGAAACAGTAGTTACAGGGTTCCCCTCAGCTGTTTATAGCAGAGACAGTCTACCACCACTGATGTATGTCTGTGTGTTTGTGTAGGATGGTCTCGTTAAGGTGGGATGGATGGACTGCACCTCACAGGAACAGCTCTGCGAGAGTTTCCAGGTAAGGACACGACACTACTGCAATTCTAACTGATACTACTACTGTTATAGTGCATGTTACTCACTCCTGAGTTTGTGCTCTTTGGTCCCGTGTTGGTGAACAGACGCCCATAATTCTTTGCTAGTTGCGATTATATGGAAGATACATCACAGCATCTTCTGCAAAGCGGCGGAGGTGGATATTTTGTTTCTGAGCACAGCTTTCTGGTTAAGATGAAATACCCAGAAGTAGCAGTATTTGATGCAACAGCAGTAGTAGTTTTAGCAGTAGGGGTCTATTATTTGCTTCACTACTAGTATGACTCTCAAATCCTTCTGCTGTATTTCAGGTGACCAGTGGCGCGACTGGTTTGTTCCCACCTGGAAGTTCTCTGGATCAACAAGGCAGCATACTGGTGAGACACAGGACACATTACTGGCTGTATGTGGACAGTGTAGTACTGTCTGTAGCAACACCAGAAGCACCATGTCAAATTCTGTCTGTAGCAATACTGTGTGTAGTACTGCAGCCCTGACTCAGTGTGCATATGTTCCAGTGGCTGAATACTCTGGACAGTAAAGAGATTTACAACCAGGCCATCAACCATCTGCCTGATCTGGAGCTGCTGACCGGTGACAGCTTCCAGGTACGCACACACAGATCACTACTCGCTAAATGTACATTCTGCTCATAATGTGTAACCTCTTGTCCCCAGAGGAAGCTGGCCCATCATCGCTGGTTGGTGAGTTTTATGTTTGGAAACGGAAGCCCAGCCTCCAACGAGTACAAGAAGCTACAAGCTTTCCTCCAAAATGACCACATACAGGTACCTGTCTGTCTTTCTGCCTGTCTGCCTGTCTCTCTCTCTTCCTGTGTGTGTGTGTGTGTGTGTGTGTGTACAACTGACTGTCTGTCTCTCCAGGTTGGCAGAGTGGACTGTATAGCAGACACAGAGTTGTGTCAGTCTCTCTACATCCATAAAGCCTGCGTGGCCGTCTTCAAAGGACTGGGAATCCACGACTTCGAGATCCACCACGGTCCGTACGCCTTTATCTTTCTGTGTTCTACTGTATAATGGTTTTTTAGCCAACGCTGTGGCTCCATGGGTGGCAATGTCGAGCCAACCTCCATTTAAATCTTCTATGATCCAAATTACAACCCCCTCCCACGCCTCCCCAGGCACCTGAATTATTTTCTTTTAAGATACAAACCTATAATATATTTATTAATTTTTTTTGTGTTGTATTTTGTATCATGCTAACATGCTGAACTACCATTCAGCTCAGCATCGGTGTCTATTTACAGCTTCACAGAACTGCCAGTATGGCTGTAGACTGTGTATAACCTGTCTGTCCCGTCTGCAGGTAAGGATGTGCTGTACAATATTGTGGGGTTTGCGAAGGACAGCGTTCGTGCTCATGTCACGACTCTGATACCTGACAACTTCCCTTCAGACAGAAAGGAGCCCTGGGTGGTCGACTTCTTTGCTCCGGTTTGTAACCAACTACTTTAATCAGATGACTGATCGACACACACACACACACCTGCTCAGGTTGTGACTTTTATCTTCTGTCTAGCAAACAGAAAGTCATGTCTCGCATCCTCCTGATCATAAATACACAGGTGGAAATGCCACGTCACTCCTGATAAGCTCGACATAAACCTCAGATAGTTTGCTGCTTGATGATCCAGTCTGTCCGACTCCCTGTTTACCTTCAGGGCAGGTGATGGTGTTACACCTACAACTCAAACAGTGAGTGATAGCGAGACACGCAGAAATCAAGCACTTTGTTGCACGACAGTATAGTGGCAACGGGATAAAATAACTGTCCAATCAGAGCCGTGTGTATTGATAAACCCGCCCGCGGCAGCGACACACATGTGTTCTGCCTCCCTCTGCAAACTGATGCTTAGCTGTTTTCTTCTCCGCTACTTCAAGCAAAATGGAGGGAAAGCTGATCATCACATTCGACAGCTTCCCCATGTTACTATCGTACAACTTCAAGAGCTACCGGGACTAGAACAAAAAATTATTCATCACACAACTCAGGAAATGAACTGTCTCCTGCTTTAATATATAAATTTAATAAATGTTTGATTGGTGTGTACAGTGGTGTCCTCCGTGTCGGGCCTTACTGCCTGAACTGAGAAAAGCTTCAATCCAGTTGGCCGGACAGATGAAGTTTGGTACTCTGGACTGTACCATCCACCACAACCTCTGCTCTATAGTAAGCATCTGGACTGTACCATTAATCAGGACCTACAGCCAAGTGCATGCTGCAGACAGGTTGATCATTTTCTGTCTTTTTGTCTGTTTCTCAGTATAATATTCAGGCTTATCCCACCACAGTGATCTTTAACGGCTCCTCTGTTCATGAATATGAAGGACAGCATTCAGCTGACGGCATCCTGGAGTTCATACAGGTACTGCTATATACACACACACACACACACACACGCGCGGCGCACTGCTCCCATTGCTTTTGCCAGCAGGGAGAGAGTCTCAAAATCATGATTGTTGATTGTCCCAGAGACGTGCAGACGTACTGGGCAACAAACGTGAACACAGGTCATCAAAAAGGGAAAATGCCTGCACACCTTCCCAAAAAGACTTGTAACTAAAAATGGTTGCATCGACACCAAGACATTCTTTCTGTCTCTGCAGGATTTGGTCAATCCATCGGTGGTGGTCCTGGACCCTTCCATCTTCTCAGAGAGAGTCAAAGGTGAACCTAGTTGTGTATTCTAACAGTGTTACTGCTGTCTGCTCTGAAATAGCCTTGAGGAAGGGTGGATGTTTAGAATTAAAAAGTAGGCAGTCTTAAGTCGTACTCTTGCAGAGTATAAGAGCAAAACTAAAACCGGTCTGACTGACAGATCGAGTTCCTGGTTCCTGTTCTGCTGCTGTTACTGATGAGTTCTCTTGTTGTGTCGGTCACAGGTCGAGCTGAGGGGCAGATCTGGGCAGTGGATTTCTACGCCCCGTGGTGCGGTCCCTGTCAGGCTCTGATGCCAGAGTGGAGACGCATGGCCAGGGTACAGCACACATGCACACTGAAACAACCTGGACCGCTCACAGCAATACCAGCTGTTTTGACTCTACATCTTCTGGAACATGAACTGGGTTTATTCTGAACCAGACAACATCCTGCAGAGAAATGAAGAAGTACTGAGATGTTTGTTAGGACTTCATGTTCGAAACAGTTGAGCAAGAATAATTTCAGACCTGCACGTCGTTGTTTAGTATATTTAAAAATACAGGTTGTCCAATACAGGTATGAACTGTCTCTGCCAAATGCTTCAGACGCCCAGTTTAATAATCGGTGTCAGAGAAGAAAAGTCTGCACACCAATTAATCTGCTCTTGCTGTTGTTTCGATGCTGCAGGCAGCTGGCTAGTTGGCATTAGCTACCTGGCTACATGGCAGGGACAGACTGAACAACGTAGAATCTGCACACTAGCTCAGTCGACACCAGGGAAACTGATAACGTCGATAATGATGAATTTTGCAAACCTGCTGTTACCCTCATTGGACCTTGGTCAAAACCCCAAACCTGGTTACAGACGTCACCAGAGTGGAAACAAATGGCCTCTGTAGTTAGTGTCTCTAAAAACATTTGTGCAAAACTCACAGACGTCCCTCTGCTCAGGAGAGATGTGACCGGGGAACAAACACTTGTTGAACTTGGTTATTACAGAAATGTGACCACGGTACAGCACGTACTGAGCAAAGCAAGGGACAGCGCCCTCCAGGGGACAAATGACCTTTTCTGTGCTGACCTTAATTGTTACTCATTTGCTGACGTATACGCCAACGCTGATGTTTCTGCAGTAAGATAAAATTGGAAGGGCTGATTTTAACTCTAAATATAACATTGTTTATGCAGTGATTTGTGCACTACAAATAACTAACAGTTCCTCACAAGGGCTCTGGACTCAGCACACACACACACACACACACATATAGTTGCTACAGAGTGTAACTCGTCTAACCTGTG
Source organism: Gadopsis marmoratus (assembly GCA_036023855.1). Lineage (NCBI taxonomy): Eukaryota > Metazoa > Chordata > Actinopteri > Centrarchiformes > Percichthyidae > Gadopsis > Gadopsis marmoratus. The sequence continues at coordinate 13,138 of JAVQJF010026333.1, read as the reverse complement.
TGTCTTTCTTCCTGTCTCTCTCCATCCAGCTGCTGTCGGATCAGATCCTGGTCGGTTCAGTTGACTGTCAGCGGTTTCAGTCATTCTGCCAGAGTCAGAACGTGAGGGCGTACCCCGAAATCCGCCTGTATCTCGGCAACAGCCGGCAGCCAGATCGCTACATGTATGTATCACGCTTTAAAATACTCATTCTGTGTATTTTTACATGCACACTGTGACATGTTGAGTCAAATGAGAAGATGGATATCCGTTTAATCTTTGTACAGGACATGTTTAGCCTGGCGGAATGCATTTCATTCAGTCCACATTGGATCACGTGATACAGCCGTCACGGGCTAATCTCTGGTCGTCACTGTCAGCAGAGACTCCAGTCTGCAGTGTAGTTCTATACTTTCACTGGTAAACCACAGAATCATGCGTAATGGCATTTAATAATTATCAAATAAGGGTTTCAGCTTCACTTCTTGAGCCATGGATACGTTACCTGTATGCCTCACCTGGCATGCAACACACCTGGCTGCTTTTCCCCTTCCTGTATAAATGCATTGCTGTTGTAAGCCACGGCCCCCCCCCCCCCCAGTGTACAAAAGGTGTATTACACCAAGATAAATGGCTCTTACAAGTTGCTGATAACATGTCAATGTTGTGTTTACAGCTTGTTTCCACCAAGTGGCCAAAACAATCAGATGTTCAGGTAGAATAATATAGCGCTGATTAGGAGTGGAGTTCCTCAGGGTTCTGTGTTAGGTCCTCGTCTATTCCCATCACATGCTCCCGTTGCCAATCTGTCATCCCTAAACACTTCAGGGCTTTCAGCTTATTGATGTGTCTGTCTGTCTCTGCAGGAGTTATAATGGTTGGCACAGAGATGCCCATTCACTGAGGGCATGGGCGCTGAGGTGAGACACAAACTGTCTTTCTTTCTGTATTGTCCGTCTTTCTGGTGTCTAAAGACTCAGTGATTGGGTTAACGTGGAGTCCTATAGGTGTGTAATCACGTCTTGTGTGTACAGCTCTTTACCCAGAGCGTCGGTGGACCTGACTCCAGAGTCCTTTAGGTCCCTGGTCCTGTCAGGTCAGGACCACTGGGTTCTGGATTTTTACGCCCCTTGGTGTGGACCCTGTCAACACTTCGCACCAGAGTTTGAGGTCCTGGCACGGGTGAGACGCCTTTTTCTTTTTTCCCCACAGGGTTCGGACAGGGTCTTGAAAGTTAGGAAAATTCTTAAATTTAACTGTTATCTTTTCAAGGTTAGAAATATGCTTGGATTCGGATATACTCCTTGAAAAATCAAACATTTATCAACATAATCGTGTTTTTCGTCATCGTCAGTCACTCATGGAAACCAAAAATCTTTTATGTTTTATGGTTTGAAATGAAACGATCCCGTCCTCATATTTGTTTATTGTCTCCTGGATTATGTAATTTTTGACAGATTCTGAAAGGGACGGCTCGAGCAGGGAAGGTGGACTGTCAGGCCCATTATCAGATCTGTCAATCAGCTGGAATAACCGCCTACCCGTCCGTCATATTCTACCCGTACCTGGGAACAAAGAGGGTGAGGACGCACACACGAAGCAGCAGCAGCACTTTCATACACATGAAGGGCTTCACCAGTCCAGAATTAGATCTCTTGCCACAACATGAGATGGACCCGTGACCCATGACTAAACACACAATCAACCCCTCACAGCCACAAAGGAACTCATTCTGCATGTTTGTTATTTCTATCCATCCATCCATCCATTTGCACCGCTTATCCAGGGCCGGGTCGCGGAGGCAACAGGCTAAGCAGGGTTATCCACATGTCCCTCTCCCCAGCAACACTTTCTAGCTCATCATATATCCAAGAAAAGACAGATTCGGTACAAAGACGGAGAACTCTGTTTGTGAATGTAAGCAGTAACTTAAAGTGGTAACAGCAAGTGTGGCGTAATACTGCAGGAAATACTGGCTGAGCAGCAGGTGCTTTAATGACGACGTCTGTTAATAATAATTAAAAACCTCCCTCCGATTTCATGTTTTCTTCACAGTAAGAGGAGCTCCCTAACAGATTTACAACGCATCCGATATCCACTAAATGACCGTTGTCTTGTTTTATAGAAGTATTTGACTAAAGAACAACCTCAGTGACAAATACATTGTGTTGACTGTAACTGCTTCACAATAAAAGCTGCTGTGTGTTTGTCCAGTTGAAGTGTTTTTAATGTGAAGCAGTAGCAGGAAATGTTGTGTTAGCTTTAGCAGCATTAGCTCTGATGCGGCTGCAGGAAAGTGGACAATAAACATCAGTGAGGTCAAATTACAAACTGGATAACACGCTGGCGGACTCATCCTTAAAAAGATGTCTATGTGTGCGTTGACAGCATGAACACAGCAGAGAACACATCAACAGCCGGGATGCTAATGTGATTGCTGACACCATCAGACAGCGACTACAACAGCTGTTGCCGCGGTTACACAACAAACAGAAGGTAACTTGCTGTTAACTTTAAATTCAAACACAAAGCAGACGGCGACCCAGGCACTGATGCGTGTCTTTGTCCCCGCAGGACGAGCTCTGAGGAGCGTGGGGGCGGTGCCACGAGAAAGACCAGCAATCTGATTGGTCAGGGACGGACAGAAGGGGATTTGATTGGTCTAGCACGAAGATCGATCAGTTAACACTCCTCAATAAGACCACAGCTGTAACAAGAGGCCGACTGCACACTGACTGTTACCTGCTGTGTTGAATGTACTGAAACGTCCTGCCTTGATTTTATTTGTTACTTATTTTGTCTCCATTGTTTGTATTTACTCTATGAAGTAAAGCTGTGGGACGCTGTATACTGGACGTGTTACACACAGACACAGAGCCAGATGTTGACAGTGTTGTATTATATTGTTCATGTTAGAAGCTGTTGGACCTTCAGAATAAAACGCTGGGTTTCTGTTAAAAATGTCAGCAGTCATCAGTTTTACAACCTGTACTGCCATTTTTATTCCACTTCTATACCTTCGGTACATCTCAGAAGTCAAAATGTCATAAAAAGAACCCAAACGATTATTCTGTTGATAGAAAATTAACTTTGCAACTACTTTACCTGCATGATTTTGTGACATCACAACTAGCCTGGAGCCAATCGTGGTCCAGCATGAGAAGACAAGTGCGAGATGAAAACTTTCAGGACACAAATACAGAGAACGGACCTTTCAGAGAAGGAGCTGATATATTGTGTTTAGTCGTTAAACATTTGAAAAAAGTTGCAGATTCATCGATTCTGCACTTTGCAATGAGGGTAATTGTCTTAAAACAAGTCTTTCTAAACTATTCCCACTTTGAGCAGCAGGGGTCACTGTTGACACTCTTCTGCAGAGGAATACCAGACTGAATTTATCATGCAAGATGTGTTTAGACCGGGATTTTAATTAAAGTTTTAAAGGAGCTCAGGTTGCCTTGTGATCCGATGGACTGACATCAAGCTCTGCAACCCTGAACATAGTGTGCGTACTTGATGCTTTGTGTTTGTTAGTTATTTCCCATTTCTACAAATGTGAGAAGGGGATTAATGAAAAGTAATTACCAAAACTTCAGTGAGAAACAAACAAAGCTGACATGCAGCTGATAGGCAGTCGGTCCCCTTGGTCTGTGGCTTTCTAACTGGTTTGTAATAGTTGTGCGTTTCCAGGTGAACCAGCAGGTGTCACCGTCGCTCCTCTGGGAAAGAGTTCCGCAGCGAACAGGAAAGGTGAATGCAGTCTGGTACAGCACTGAGAACATTTAAATGTATCGCACTGATGTTATGTTGAAAGGAAAACCTGTATAGGTTTGTTGCCTTCTCTAAAATAATTCAAGTGTTCGAAAGAGAACAGGCTGAACAACAAGTCTTGGACTTGTGTGCAGAGACTCAACTGTGCTCTTATTTGTGTACCAGTTCATGTTCAGCCTCTCCAGGCTCTCGGTAACGCGACTGGCAGTTTTCTTTAAGGAAGGATCTTAATGTTTTTTAAGGGGCACAGAAAATCTGTTATATGTGAGCGAAAAGACGTCTGTTCCTGTCTTTTGTTCTGGTCCCGTCTCCGTCCTTTAACTGATGGATGGAAAGTCTCCTTAAAAATGTTCTCTAGCTTCTGCAATTACCTCAATGACCTTCGGTACTTTCCAGCTCTGAGTATTGTAAGACCAGGACATTTCTGCATCCCCCCCCCTTCGCCCTCGCTCTGTTTTGTGGGCAGCTGGAGGTCAGCATTGACGCAGCACTGCTCCATAAACCACTGGAACCACTTACTGTGTATTGTTTCATGATGTGAAGTAGAGCAGCAAGTTGGACAAACACTCGCTGAGGTATCGTGGGAAGCAACCTGGTAACGTGTGTGTGTGCGTGTGTGTGCGGATGATGACGTCAGATTAAAGTCACTTGGACTGTTGGAGCTCTGGCTGTGCAGCGCTGATCGCAGCGATCTGTCAGACTGGATCGGTGGAGGTTTCAACCACTTCATTTCAGCAGTAGAAATTAATAAACAGCTTTTAGTCTTTCAGCTGTAGTGCATGTTTAGTCTCCTGGATACGCAAAGAAATACGATATGGCAACCAGCGAATACTGGTCTAAACCAGGGATAAAACACCAGAGAATATCGGACCAAACGGGGGGTAAAAGGCCAGAAGATACTAGACCAATGGGGGGCCAAGACACCATCGAATACTGGGCACCAGTGAATATTTGATCAAATCACAGCTTAACCAACTGAGAACATTCGCCCAAACCAGAATGGAAACATCTGGGCCAAACCAGGGCTTGGACGAAATGTCTTATAACACCAGAACATTTTGGAGAAAAAGGCTTAAACACCAACATACACAACACAACTAACATACCAGAGAAAACTGGTCCAAACCGGCGCTAAAGCAAATATTGGACTGACGTTCAACTAGTGAACACAAAGTGGGCCGGCCACGTTTCTCTGCTTCAGCTTTTCTTTATTTTTCTAACCTGATGAGTTGCCGCAGTATGTCGAGCTGTTTGTTTTTGTCTACCTTCCGCCCTCTAGTGTTGAAAAAAAAAAAAAATCACTTAATGCCAAACGAGGCCAGTCAGCATGAAAACATTCTGTGAGCGACCGTTTGCCGCGTCAGCACTCGGGAACATGAATAGAGCCACTCAGCCTGAAGGAACAGACTACACCTTATACCAACACCAGGTGTGTTTTCAGTCAGGCCGTCTGCCGAAGGCGACGTGGAGAAGAGCGAAGGGGGGACGAGGAGGTGTAGTAGCACTAAATCCATGAAAACATTTTCTCTTCCCTCGCATGGAAAGCACAGCTGAGAAAACACCGGGCAGGCAGGAACTACTGGAAGCAGGCCTACACACACTGAACATACGACACACACACACAGGCTGGCTGCGCTTCATGCTGCTGCTCTGTTCAGTTAAACAAACTTCACTCCCATCGGTCTGAAAGCTCCTCTCCTCTTCTAGTTTTGATGCTTATTCAGACCTGTCCCAGCCTATATACTTAGACTCCGTTCATATCAAACTGTCTTTAAATGGCCAAGTTCTTAGTGTTAACTCAGAGGAGACTTCTGCACCACGCAGAGGTTAGAGGCTACTAATCATTTACGCCCCAACAACCAAAGCCGAACTGCAGTAACCACATATTTAGTCGAAAGTGGTCGAGACCCGTACAGACTCGTTGGCATTTGTTTTAACACACATTGCTTTATTCCACATAAATGTATAATTTCAAAGAGAAGAGCCTAAAGACAAAAATCCAGCTTCAGCTAGCGAGACGCCACCCGGCTGTTTCCTGTATTCGATATATATACTTTGGTGAACATCTTGGTACTTTTGATATCCCACATTAACATGGAAATAGCTAAATCCAGTCAGTCTGAAAACTTTCTGTATTAACAAAGCCAACAGTTAATCTATTAAACAGTTAATAGGAAATACAGTTTGCTGCCTCTTCAAGGGTTTCCGTTGGGTAGAAAAGTAGGCGATAAGGCGAAGAGTTTAGCTTTAAGCCCATTTTTAACTCAGGCAGCAAAACACTGCTGACCTGACGGTCACTAATGTTGGGACCTCCTCTCTTGAAAGCTACTGATGAGTGTGAAGATTCGGGGTCTAAGATTAGTTCCTACATGTACCCACCTCTGCGTCACGGCGCCCCCTCGAGTTTCCCTCTTACAAAAATGGTTGTTTTATTATTTTTACATATGCTTACAGTTTTGGTGGCTGCAGTCGTTTGGCAAATGAAGTTAAACGCAGTTGGGACCCCGTTTCACATTTTAGGAGCAACCTTGACATCGAGACCTTCCAGAGACAAAACACAGCCACAGACTTCCACTCGGACCATGTCGTCTAAATTCATGTTTAATGGTTCAAACTGCTGCGAAGAGTCCAGAGTTCAAACTGTCGGCGTGTTAGTATAGTTCACCGATTAAAAGGAGCGTAGTACTGAGTGTTAGTGTTTACATGAACAGAGTTACAGCGTGATAATGAGACCACTGTGTCGCCATGAAATGAAAAAGGAATCGCTATAAAAAAGGACATGTGTGAATAATAAAACTCAGGATGGTTGAATTCCATTTAGCTGCTTCCCGTCAGGATCCGGGTGTTGTGCCATGCTGGCTCTCCGTCATGAGTTACTGGAAGGCTTGGAAGGGACGGAGCCACCGTTGATCTTATTAGTAACACCTGTGCTTTTCCTACTATGACCAGTCAACATGTCTGCTGTGCTTGTATATAATATGAATGTTTCTGCAAGACTCTCAGAGCTCATTCCTACGAGCGAAGACCGGCTGGCTGCAGTGCGACGAAGAGCAGAGGACCACTTCATCCTCGATAGGAAGCAAGTCAATCACATCCCATGTGAAGACGCTCCACTGTTCCTCACTGTGCTGACCGAAAAGGTTGGCTGTTTCGACACAAGTCAAAAACACTAGTACCCATTATTCTCAGTGTAAGCCCTCGCACATCCTGATGCAGGTCGACACATCGGTCACTTCGTTTTCATTCCCAGATCATCCTGAGTGCGACATGTTGCTTTCTGAATGTGGAGGTCATTATCCCAGTTTCTGGAATTCCTCTTTTGTATGAAGCTTACGCAAAGACAACAAAGATACACACGCACACACAAAAAAGAAGCCAAAAAAGGCGTCGCAGGATTTCCTTTCAACACCTCAACAGTAAAATGTAGATATTCCGCGGTGTTAAGGTACGGCCACATTAGGCTTCCGTTCACCAAACCCTCCCTGCACTCAGGGACGTGGCGGCACGGTTCAGATGCAGGTGATCAATATTGATCCAGGCGATCACCAACTGTATCACAGCTGTAAATGTGACGATGACACCGGGGTGACATCACCTGTTCCCCAAACACAGTGCACCAGGGCTTTTAACTGGCTGACCGCACAATCAAAAGCTTCATCGCACTGAAACAGGAAACGCGTGCTTGAATTTGCGACGCGGGTTTCAATAGAAATGGAATATTTGGTAGGTGGGAAGTGAAATGTGACCGTAGCTGAACCATCATGTCGACCGAACAAGCAGCACGTCTCAGTGACGGTTTAACTCTTCTACGCTGAATGTCACATGACCCAATCAATCTCACCTAACCACAAGAGATAACAAAAAGACATTACAACCGATAAAGGTGATTATTAAAAAAATCAGTTTTAATAAAGTCTAAAACATGGAGGGGTTACGCAGAGCTCGACAAACCACTACCTGAAAACTGTATACCATATAGAGTATACAGTTTATGAGTCTGGAACGTACCACTCTGATGTGCATTTAAAAAACAATCTAACTGAATTTCAAAAATACAATTTCTCATTCTGTCCTTAAATTGTGGATTAATAATTTCATTTTAGAATCATATTCCATGTCACATTTTATTTTTCCCCCCAAGGTGATTCAGCTCCATGAGTTTCACCGTTTTGTTTCAAGCCGACTCGTTTTACAAATAATAAAAGAAAGGGACATGTACATTTGTGTTATAGTGTAGAGCTAGTTAGTTAGATCTGTAGTCTATAATGATTCCAGTGGCCACTTTACGAACTACACCTGTACAATCTAATGCAATCCAGTCCAGCTGTTCTGCCAGAAAACATGCGTTTATGATGCCTTTAATGTTCAATGACACGCTTTAGGTCATAGTGAGGACAAAAATAATTAGCAAAACCTCTCAATATAACTATGACCTCAGTAATTAATGGAAGAGCTGTTGCATTGAATAGCAACAGATTGTACAGGTGCACCTAATAAAGTGGCCACTGAGTGGACGTTTCCTGTCCAACAGTTTGTAATGGGGACATTTGTTGCGACACATTGAGACCAGAGGAGGCGCTGCATACGCCCACGTTCTGCTGTTGCTGATGGTCTTGATGCCGTTTTCCTTTTGTTTTGTTGAGGGCGTTCAGTCGGGTCATAGGTCATGGCTACATCAGCATTTCATAGTCCAAAATGTCCAAGTCCAAATGGCTTTTGTGTCATTTAAAAACGTCCTCCGTCACGTCGACCAACATCCAGGGTTTTAAAGACTGTGGCCGTGGAGAGTGGCGCTGTGGAGCCAACATGGCCGCCACTGAAATGAAAATCAGTTCCAAAAAAAAAAAAGAGTCACATACATACTTGTATTGCTGTGCGTAGGTGTAGTGCTACAGCTCTGAAGCTCCACCCACTCTCGACTTTGTTGAGTGCTTTAGGTGTATAAACACACACACACACACACACACACACAGACACACACTAACACACACACACACACATACTAATGTTTGTGCAAAGAAAGTAAAGGACAAAAACCAGACTGCAAACAGTCTGATAGGTGAAGAGGTGAACTACATTCAGCTACAACAGCCTGTGATAGTGCAATATCCACACACACACACACACGCACACACACACACACACACACACACCTCAGTGGCGACTCTGCTGTTGACCTGCTCGGCTTTTCCGCTGGATTTTATTCCATCTCTAGACAGACAGACAGACAGACAGGAAGTGAAATTGACAGGTGATCCGTCACTCCGTACACAATGCATCATGCTCCCGATGGGGAGACGCCACCTTCTGATCTCCCATGAACAACATGTGCAGAAATCCAAAACGCTCGACAGACCTGCCTCGGCGACTGCTTCTGGTTGCTCAGCCAGCTGCGACTGAACAGTCGACGTTCCATTAGCAAACAATTTAGACGACCGTGAGATGTATTGTAGGTTTGCCAGTTTACGCACGGCAGTGGACATTACTTTCTCTTTTCTGTAGGTGTCACGTGCTCTTAGTTTTCTTCTCATGTTACAGGTAACTTAGTTAAAAAGGTGCATCAGAAGTAGAAATTCAGTATCAACACATGAAGCCTGCACGTGCACTGCTGCTGGTGGGTTTACGCGGAAAAGAAAACGGGAGCCGCTGCTCAGAAACCATCAGTGTGTTTTGGATAGAAAACTGCTGAGCTGTCTGTCTGTGTGCATTTGGATGCGAGTCACACACCTGGACCTTCTTGCCCAGTTTGTCCTTCCACTTCTGAGCAACGGAGCTGTCAATCAGGAGCAACCTGCAACCACAAACACAGAGCGAAGCTTATTAAGCTCCAGGGAGACAAGTGGTGGCGCTACGTCTCACGGTAACCGTGACAGTTTCACCATCACCGGCCATCTAGTAAACACATGGATGAGGAAGGGCGACGTGGTTCTGGCTGATTCAGCTCATTAGTGATGCTTCCATTCAACGGATAAGCGAATTTAAAAAAAACGCACCATTTTTAAATGTCACAAAAAATAAAATGCAAAAATCAGGTGCGTTTCCATCGGCTGGTTTGGTGCGAATGGACCAAGGTCGCTGCAAAGAGTAGTTTTGTCAGACGTTGGCAGCACAGGCTATAGCTGCAAACCGCCAGCAAACAGTGGAAGAAGTAACCAGAAACAGAGCAAGTCGACTTGCCCATCTAACCCAGCTACGCCGGAAAAATGGAGTGAGGTCCTGGGGAATGAGTTTCTATTGTTAGAATTGTTCTTCCATGTCAGCTAGTGTCGGCCACGTTTCCAGAGACAGAGGCAGAACGGTTCAGAACAGCTGCGAGTTAAATGTTGGCTACTTGTTGGCTACCATGTAGAGCGTCAAAAGGCAACAACCACCTCAAGCGAGCGTAAAAAAAATAAAAAAAGATTGTTGAGGAACCTTTATCGCATTTTGCCATCAAAGCACCATATTAAAAATGTGAAGACAAGAGCAAACCTTCCGAGTTTGTTGGAAAAAGAAGAGAGACAGTTGAGGCTGAAGGTGGTTTGATATCCACCAATCGGACACATGCGTTACGCTAAAGAGCCTGCATCGAGTTTAAGTTGGACTTTTATCTGACCAATTTCCTGGAGGAAACCGTGATGCCATTAACAACCCTTTTACCATCTGTCACAACTCCTGCTCCTCATACCTGGATGTCTCTTCGTTCTCGTAGCCCATAATGAGGTACTCCTCCCCGGGAGTCAGAGGAGGACACAGGCAGGAGGATGAGTAGTAGAGCGTCTGTACCTCCTTTGGAATGTTGACCAGAGAAGACTTGAGCACCTCCTTCACCTCCACCACCGCCGTGGGCTCCAGACCACGATTCCTCACCTCTCTCACCCTCGCCCTGATCACTGAAGGAGAGAGTCATCAGCATACGCGCACTAAGAAAACCCCAGAAGAGGTGGCTGCTGCAGAGGTGGGGGGTTAAAATCCAGTTAAATCATATGAATTAGCAAAGTGAGCCTGCCAGCAGTCAAATTATAAAGACCGCCTTGTTGCGCACTCCGACATGCCACCATGCTTCACTAAACTCCTCTGTTTTAATTATAATCAGAATATTTGGAAAGTGAGCTCTTGTTTTTAATGATGGCAGGAAAAAATTAAAATATAAATCTAAAATCTTCCCCAAATGGATTCTGGGGCCAAAAAGCATTAGTGAGCTCCAGAAGTCCACATGGAAAAACGTTCTGCTGGATTTGCCAAATCATGTCTGTGTGCTGCAATCATCTGGCTTTTTAGCCTCCGTGTGTCTAATTGAATCTAAGTAACCCAACAGACGAAATCCTTCCTACTGCACGATGAGAAAAAAAAAAAAAAAAAACAGGTCAGAGAGAAAGAATCCGCTCAAGAGTTTAGAGACACTAAAAAAGATCTTTAACAACCTCATCGGGCAGTAATGAGCTTTTAAAATAAAGCAGATATAAAACATAAGCTGCTGAAGTCTTCTCAGAGCTGCAATGAAACACTTTATACAATAATATCATTCCCTGCAGTGATAATCTCATATAGACTAGACTTGCTCTATATTAACAAGTGCTATGAGATAACTGTTATGATATAGCTCTATATAAATAAAACTGAATTGAATTGAATTGAATATAACGGTAACCGATCAATTACCCCCCCTTTGGTCTCAGGTTCGTAAACACGTCCCAGATGACTCACCGTAGTTGTAGTTGTTCTTCTGGTAGGTTTTCAAACCCATTCTGACCGTCTTACATGTACAGCTATCTACAGACACACAAGCACACAAAGTGGGTGATCAGAATGTTCAAAGGAAAAACGAGCTGCGTTCAGACTCCACCTCCACAAAGTCTCCAGACTGACTTTGTCGTGTTGCGTTCAGGTCGCATGGTATGAGATGGGAAAGAGTCCCATGTTCACGACTTGTGATTTCACGTTTACGAAAGACTGTTCATTTGATTGTTGGTTGTGTGAGGGTTAAATATGCAGCGCTATCTATCAAACCTGACTGACCTGAGGTGTCAAAAATGTGTTTGTCTTCTAAAGTGACCTCAACAGTATTTAGGAGTCAGTAACGGGTCACTACAGTAACTCCAATATGACATGAATGTGCCAGTGGTGACTGCGTTTTGCCCAAATCCACAAGACAATGCCAGGCCATTTTGGACAGTAAAGTGGAGGAAGGTCACTGCTCCCAGCCAAGAAATAGTCCTGCACATAAACCTCTGTAAACCCACCACCGATCCTTTTTACACGTCGGTCTTTGTATGGATTACACAAAGCATATATGATGTGTTGCATAATTAGTGAGCTTTGGAGGCGTCGTAAGCGGATTCTGATCCCACTGGACAGAGCAAGGCTAGCTGTTTCCAGTCTTTATGCTAAGCTAAGCTGCTGGCTTTAGCTTCATATTTAAAAAATAACGTACAGACATGAGAGTGGTATCGATCTTCTCATCTAACTCTGCAAGAAAGCAAATAAGTGTTTTCCCCAAAACTATTCAGTTCACCTTCAGTCCTCAAAAAAAAAAAAACCAGAACACAGGTAGAGACAGGTAAACAGACCGGTTACCTCCATCTGGTCCTCTGCAGTGCAGGTTGTTGGAGTCCATTGGAAAGTCTGGACTGGACTCTGTCAGAGGATCAAACCCAGAACAAGATCAGCTCTTTAGCAAACTGGTTTTAAACTGGTTTCTACGTGTACATCAGCATGTTGGTGAGAAACACATGGTTTCCGGAATGCCTTTGTGTTTATGTGTCCAATCTGATCAACCTAACATCCAAAAAGCCAGCTACTAGGAAAGCAATCACATGACTCGGAGCGGGGGTCGAGGGTCAGCCTCACCTGGGTTACACCTGGCTGGGTCCTGGTAGTATGGATCTAAAGAGGGACACAGAGAGGCGGCGGTCAGAACACAGCGAACACACATTCCCTCGTTATTCTGTAAGCAGCAGAAAACAACAAATGTTGAATTGAATTCAATTTTATTTCTATAGTGCTATATCATAACAGAGTTATCTCATAGCACTTGTTAATATAGAGCAAGTCTAAACCAACTCTATATGTATAGAATCACCATGCGGTTTTAAACAGGCACTCTAGATCTGCTATACCGCCTCCTAGATGCAGCAGTGTTCATTACAGCCACAGTATGAAAGTTCCAGTTATTCCAGAACAAAGTGGAATAACTGGAGCGATCCGCCCTGACTGAACCTCAGCAAATCAACAGATCACACGGCGGGAAAAAACCCCAAAACCCCACTGAGCCGAGCCGACCCAGGGCAGCTCGGAGACACATGGGTGTATCGTTATGGAGGTCAAGGTTGATTGAGCTGCGTTGGGGGGGGGGGGGGGGGGCGGGGCGGGGGGGCGGGGGGGGGGGCGGGGGGGGGGGGGGGGGGGG
>JAVQJF010026332.1:0-28174 GCA_036023855.1 Gadopsis marmoratus | reverse complement strand
GTCATATGATCTCTTTTCCTGGTTCTTGTCAATAAACGTGCCGCAGCATTTTGAATCAGCTGGAGAGTCTTAAGGGACTTATTGGTGCTGCCTGATAATATGGAGTTACAGTAATCCAGCCTCGAGGTCACAAATGCATGAACTAATTTTTCTGCATCTTCCTTAGATAAGATGTGTCTAATTTTTGCAATGTTGCGTAGGTGAAAAAAAGCAGTCCTTGAAGTTTGTTTTATATGTGAATTAAAGGACATATCCTGATCAGTCAAAATAATTCCTGAATGTTTCTTGTTTCTGAGGAGGCTACAGTCAAAATCAGTAGTGGTACACTCACTAAGGGGAGGAGCCCATGAGATCACACCTTTTTTCTTTACAATGAATTGAACTTGTTTGTTTTTTTACGATTTAAAATACTCACTGCTGTATTGTGTAAGGCATAAAATATACTTAAAATATCTGATTTTATATCATCTACCACTTTCCTGTACCCTTTTATTGTGTGCATTGGTTCTTACAGTGTGTGTGTGCGTGCGTGCGTGCCTTTCTCTGTGTTTGCGAGCGTGACAGGGAACAGAGAGACTAGTTAAGTGCGGTGGATTTGTGGCTGTAAAACTGTTATGTCAATCTTAGCGTAACGGATAAGCCGGCAAAACCGCTGGTGTTATTCACACAGCTGTGGTTTTACAGAATACAACTTTGTTTGTTATATTTATATATATTTTATATAAATCCTTGCCGTGTGCTCCTTAATACGGAAGTGATGTTGATGTTGTCGCTGTTTGGCAGATTACCTTTAGTTTCACAGGGGTGAACTTGCAGTACAGGCCAGTACCACCGGGCTGGCTGTGGTGTTCCTGATGTGGGTGTTTTATAAATATTCCACCTGCTCTATTCAGCTTTGGCAACTGTGACAGGATGCACAGACTGACAGTCACTATCATATATTATTACTTAAATATCATAGGATACAACATCATACTTCATAAGCTTGCAGTTGAGTAGCTACAAGAGAACATATGTTATTATAGGTAAATTAAAATGTATTATTGGGTATGCCATGTGGTGTAAATAGAACAGAGCAAAATCATATTTTGAAGTGATATTACATGCTAGAATGTGCTATTATAAGTAGTGCAGTGTTGTTAGTTCATTGTAAATCACTAAACTGTACCACATCCTATGTCCAGCCTAACATATGATAGAAATATCATAATAATATAGAGGGCTTAAACTGTGAGCTAGTGGTCCAGTTGTCTAAGCACAGAAGGTGAAGCTGTACAGATTGTAAAGCCCAATGAGGCAAATTGCGATATGTGAAATATTTATATGTATTATTTAGTGCCTGGTGTAGTCACTGACCTCGCCCTTGGTCAAAACAATTTTTAAGAAAACATCTGTTGCCGTTTTTCCATGATCTTTAAAAATGTATCCCAATCTCATTCCCATCAGCCACCTATTTTCCACCGAGACGGCCGCCTGTTACCCAGACGCCATTGCTGTTACCTATGACCCCGTCAGTCACTGGCTCAGCTGTGTATACAGCGACCACAGTCTGTATGTGTGGGATGTGAGAGATGTCAACAGGGTGGGGAAGGTGCACTCTGCCCTTTTCCATGCTGCCTGCGTCGGGGACCTGGAGGTAAACAGGCAGGACGAAATGAATGATGCACACCTCTTTAACCATGGTCACACAAAACCAGCCCCTGTTTCAGTGTGGAGTTAATAAATATACAGTGGATTGAATGTTGGGCATTGAATTGGCTGTTGATTAGGGGAACATCGGGGAATTGGGAAACACCAGTGGATTTTTAAAAAATATTTAGTTATTGGTAATTACATTGAATAAGGTATGATGTCACATTATACTCTTACTCATGTGTTTTTATGACTTTTTAGGTCGCTAATAAAAGGCAATTCATACTTTATTGTAAAATGGCATTATAGAAAGAACTTTGCAGCTTTTGAGCAGTGATTCTGACACTAGGTGTGAGTTATGGATAGGAAGGTTAGTCGAGTCTATTCATTCAAAATGACCATTTTCACAACAACAACATGCATGTGGAATGGAAAACTACTAAAGCTAACGATTACAGTTAACAATATTACTCCATACTGTTTAGCCTCATATAACTGAATAAACACCTTCTCTCTCATCCTTTCTCAGATGTTCCCAGATGTTCCTGGTGAATCGGGTACTGGTTTGTCATCAGGTGTGTTCATTAGTTGCTCTGCTGACAACACCATCAGACTCTGGCGCATGAGCGATTGGACACAAACTAATGTCCAATCTCAGAACATCCTCAGCAGCGTGAGTTTGGCTTCAAGTATGATGCGTCCTCATGACATACAAAAGAAAATGTTGGAGAAGCACAAATTCTCCCTGCCGTGTGTGATTTCTCTATCTGCCATTGCTTTGCAGGATCTCCTGAATATAATCTACATGGATGGGAACACTAGTGCCTTGCTGGATCCAGAATGTACGACAAATACTAATGCAGACAAACCAGGGGATGGGCAGACTGCAGAAAGCAGGACGGGCATCAGGACCATCTGTGTGAGTCCAGACGGCAAACACCTGGCATCTGGAGATCGCAATGGGATGCTAAGGTACGACAAGGAGGCTGAAACTGAGACTAATTACTGACTGAGGTGACCTCCATCCTAAAAATAAATGTGAATTTATATTTGACAGGATTCACGACCTCTGCAACATGGTGGAGATTCTGAAAGTGGAGGCCCACGATGCTGAGATCCTCTGTCTTGAATACAGTAAACCAGAAACAGGTCAGTGGGTGTGACTGTGCTACTGATTGTAATGATGGCATGCTTGAAGAATATTTGTGCATCAGCCATGTAGATTATGTGATTAAGATGTCTTATTACGGTCAGGCCTGAAGCTGCTGGCCACAGCTAGCAGGGACCGTCTGATCCACGTCTTGGATGCTGAGGATGACTACAGTCTGGTGCAGACACTCGATGAGCACTCTTCATCCATAACAGCCGTCCGCTTTGCTGGTGAGCCACTTGAGACACTATCAACATCTGACAGATAATCTTTTCTTAATCTTCGCTTTTATCTCCATTCAGTCACTCACAAAGTGCCTCTTTTATTGTGCTTGCAGCACTGCTTGTTTAGATAATAGATGACAACTATACATGTGTAGTCAGGTGGAGCTCTATTTGTTACAAGCAATGGCTTATCTTTTTATTTTTTTTTATTTGTAAATTCTTTTGAAAATGCTAGTTGTAGTTGACCGATGAAGACTAATTTGTACATTGTCTACAAGCCTTAATACATCTGTTTTAAATTTAAAAAAGTCATCATTAAATATTTGTATTTCTTCTTTAGCCAATGACAACAAGGTGAGGATGATCAGCTGTGGGGCAGACAAGAGCATCTATTTCCATACTGCACACAAGGTAAGACACAGGTCCTTCAGCTCCCACCAACAAATATGTATCCTTCCACAGGTGGAATCTGTCCAATAAACACACGTGTGCACAAGTGACTATAAAAATATAAATGTACTAAATGGAAATCATCGTATACCTAAATTATTACTTAGTTTACCTTTTTTTATTTCATAAGAGTTAGATGAGAGGGTGGATGCCGCTCTCACGTCTGTGCACTTACAATGCAGCTGAAGCCAGCAGCCGGTTAGCTTAGAACAAAGACTGGAAACACGGTGAAACAGCTAGTCTTTTTCTGTCCAAAAGGTAACAAAAACCTGCCATCCAGCACCTCTACTAGCCAGACTAGCTGGTTCCCCCTGTTTTCAGTCTTTGAGCTAAACTAAGCTAGCTGCCTTCTGGCTCTAGCTCCATCTTTACCGTACAGACATGAGAGTGGTGTTGATCTTTTCCTCTAACTCTCGCAAGAAAGCGCAAAGGTGTGTTTTCCAAAATGTCAAACTGTCCTTTTAATATCACAAATGTGTTGCCATCGGGTTTAGTTCCTATATTTTATAAAAGCAATGCGCTTTTACAGCTAGCTTATTCTGTAGCTATTTTGAGATCACTGTAAAATGCTGATTAATTTTGGTACAGAGGAACACTGATGAAACAGCGGAGTTACTTGCTACACCCAAAATAATTTCCAGAAAAATCTCATAATTCTTTCTGTTCATAAAAGACACAACGAGGAGCTAATCTTGGTTCAGCATTCTCTGCTGCATCATTGCTTTTGACTAAAATTCTTCATTAATTCCTCACATTAATTACTCACTGTGCAGCACAACAGTAACATAATCCATTAAGCTTCTGTTTGTGAACACAACTCTACAGCATGAACCGCAAAAAGAACATTTGGGCTGCAAGTTGTACAACTAAATGTTATAAAAGGCACATCCTGCTGCAGCCTTTCCTCCACATTTGCGTCTGGGTTTCTGGGACAATTTTTCTGTTCGGTCAGAGATGCATAAGTTGCAACATTCTTCACGATCCAGGCCACTGCAGTGACTCATGAACGTTAAGTTATGTAGAGCACAATAAACAATGGCTTCTTAGTGTTCAGTAAAACGTCTCCTCAGCATCCAGACAGTTATGGAGAAGTCATTTCAAAAACTTGTTGTGACAGGCCTGTGCTCCCCGCTGAACCTAAATGAGCATCTTCTGTGCTGTCTGTTATCGTGCGCTGTGTTTTCAAGGATGTGATATGAACCAAAATAGTCCTTTCTGACCATGTGTGCATGATTAGATCCGCAAACACTGATGTTCTATGGTTTAAACTTCAAAACTGACATGACCTAGTTGAACTCACATTGGGTCTTTGCCAAATTTATCCATTCTGTCAAACTTTAACTGAGGCAAATACTTCATGTTGTGCCTTTCATCCATTTTTAAGCATATCATTATGTGTACAGTATGTACCCACTTTTAAGACACACACATTGCTATTGACTCAATCTGATCTTTGCAACTTTTAGATATCTTAATGCATAGGTCAACTTTGTTACTCTCTTTCCAAGCAATACAAATACAAATGCCAATACAGTTTCTGTTTAGCTTTCTCTGTTGAGCTTAGAGGTGGTGCTGCTAATTAAAATTATAATTATTGCATTCCACGTAAAGTCTGCCTAATGTTTGTGTACATACAGCTGGAAACAGAGACTGAGAATATAAAGGTCAGAGTTCAGTGAGGTGGAATAGCTCAACTAATGCTTTTGTCCAGCTTTACTTACTGCAAAACCAGGTAAATTATTAGTTGTAATCTAATTACATTCCCCAAGTGGGTTGTTAACCCTAATGATAACCATCAGAGAGCTCTAGGATAAAGTTGTAATGTTAATCATTTAGCTTTTTTCAATAAGTGAATGCCATTTCAAAAACGAAGAAGTAAGCTGTCTTATGTATTCTATCTAATGCTAAAGCTTCAGCAGCCTTCTTCCTCAGCACAGACCTCACAGCGTCTCTTTTTGTTTTACAGACTGACAGAGGAACAGAGTTTAGACGTTCTCACCACACGGTGAGGAAGACCACGCTCTGCGACATGAGTGTGGACCCCACCTGCAAGTACGCTGCTGTCGGCTGTCAGGACCGCTGCATCAGGTGAGTGTGTGAGGTCATCAACGGGAATCAAATCTTTTTTTTTTACATTTGAGGTTTCTTTTCCTTCTGACTGCAGGATTTTCAACATCAACAGTGGCAAACAGAAGAAACTCTACAAGGGATCACTGAGTGAGGATGGCAGTCTGCTCAGGGTAACATTTTCCTACACAGTCCACACTCAAAATGCCATATATATATATATAGATAGATAGGTATATAAACAGTGTATTGACTACAAAACTCTTTTGTCCTGGCAGGTTCAGCTTGATCCGTCAGGTCAATATGTGGCCACCAGCTGCTCCGATAAAAACATCAGCATCTTTGACTTCTACACTGGGGAGTGTGTCACCACTGTGTTTGGACACTCTGGTAACAGAAGGCACACCTACACCTCACATGCACGTCATTTATGTTGTCAACCTGAGCTGTGAGTGAATTACACTCACAGGCAGTAGGGAATGTGATCTATCGCGTAACTTTGCCAATGGCCATAATATAACTAACTTCGCAATATTTTTTGTTTTGCAGAGATTGTCACCGGGATGAAATTTACCAACGACTGCAAGCATTTGATTTCTGTGTCAGGGGACAGGTGTGTGGTCCTACCAGTGGCTCCCTTGGATTCACTTAGCCTCCAGTAATCTGGAGCATAATGGAGAATATCCAGCATTTAGAATATTATAATTCAGACGTATTTCTAAAGACATAACAAGTACTGGCTCTATATTTAAAATGGGAGCTCTAACAACAATGGTATATCAGAAGATGAAAAGTGCACTAGAGTAAAACTATTGTAGAAAACCAGGACTGGAGCAGCACCCAAATTAAAATCATCTTCAGCGCTGCCGCCAGGGGAAATGAGTGGGGAAATGTGTTTGCCGACAGTTTCCTCAATAGTCAAGCTGAAATGAAATGTTGAATTTTTAATGCCTGAATGCTTTTATCTCCCAGCTGTATCTTTGTGTGGCGACTAGCTCCAGAGCTGACAATCAGCATGAGAGAGAGGCTCTGCCAGCTCCGACAAAACCCAGACTCAACCCCCTGCAAGACCTCCAGTCTCAGGTGACGACACACGCCACCTTCATCTCCTGAGGACCTTCCACTGACTGCATTCATTCCCAATACCCACCTGGAAAAAGTGCACCCATTTCACATATCAAAACTGCCAGAATCCTCACAGAATCCTCATCATGTTATCATTTTGCCCTCTGACTGTGTTAATCCAGACGAGAGGTGTACAGTGCCCCCACTCTCGGTGGTCTGTCCTCCGACAGCGACCGTGAGCACGAGGAGGAGGACGGAGCAGACGAAGACAACCCAGGAGACATTGTGGCCAATACTTCCTCTGACAGCAGCCATGGAGAGGAGGACACAGGTACTGTCTGATTATGAACTGAACGAGAATACGAATGCAGTGCTGACTCAAACCCAGGTGTTTATCGAGGGAATTAGGAATTAGAAAAGTTGTAGCGGTGACTACATGTTGTCCATTTAGGTGCAACCACCATCTGCAGTAATCCTGACCTTTATGCTCTCTGTGGAGGGCAGCTTTTGATAAAAAACTACCCAGAGATCAAAGTGTTATCTAATTATGTTTAAGCTTCTGATTGTTGTGCTCTTCCATACAACAGGTGGCTCAGATGAAGGACAGGACTGGGACCCCACAAAGGTTGGTGGTTATGTTCAACAAGAAAAGACAGTTGTCAGCATAGATGAAATAAACAAACATTGGAAATTCTTTTTCATGCTTTTGTATTAGAAATATTAAACTTGAAGACCGTTGTCATTGCACGTTGTCATCAACTGTCATTATAAAAACTCTCCCATCATTTTTGCATCTTGCTATTCCTGTCAAAATAAACCCTGCAGGAAACATGTTTTCTAAAGAATATGATCGATGATGAGAGTGGCACTCCTCCAACTTACATTTTAACAGCTTCATGAGACAATATGTCTTTAATCACATGCTTTGAAAGGCCACTTTTACTTGAATGTTCAATATAATGTGTTATGTAATATTTTTCTTTTGTGAGTAAAATCAAACACCAAAAACCTTACATACACATTATACCTAAATTCAGTTATTGACAAATACTTTATAATTGTTAGTAACAGTATGCAATAATCAATACATGCTTTTTAGTTTGCAGAACAGACAGTTGAACCGTTCAGCTCAAGCCTACTACCTATTTTAGTTTTCTGTCAGTACCTCGGGAGGACTGAAGTGGTGTAAGGATCTCGGGCTTCACTCTATCATACAAGAGATTAAATCCTCTGTGATGTATCAGAGGGGAAATACCCTGC
Source organism: Gadopsis marmoratus (assembly GCA_036023855.1). NCBI lineage: Eukaryota > Metazoa > Chordata > Actinopteri > Centrarchiformes > Percichthyidae > Gadopsis > Gadopsis marmoratus. The sequence goes on along the minus strand of JAVQJF010026332.1, from coordinate 20,326 downwards.
TGAGTCTTCAAAGTGATGAAAAGCTACGTGAAATCCATTCTGAAATACACAGCCAGAGTGGTGCTACTAAAAACTAGATCACACAACTTCATCTGAGATGTACATCTGGAGGAAAACTGACACTTTTAGTCAACTTTAATTTCCAGAACTGCTGTATGATGTTTAATTCATGTCTTTTACAATAGATATCATGGTTCACTGTGTTAAGTTGTTCATCTCCTGTACGTCCTTTGTAGCATGGAGTCGTCAGCCAGGTGACTCCCGACTCCTCTAAGCGTCCTCGAAGGCGCTGGTCTCATCGTATGGGCTCTCTGGAGGTGATGGTTAAATCCATGCTGGACCTGAGGCAGCTGGAGACCTTTGCTCACAGGAAAAACCCCAACTGCCCTCCTCATGACAGAGAGCGACAGAGCACGTCCAGTCTCCAGGACCCCATGGTATGCATGAATCTATGTCTAAGGGGGACAAAGAGGGAGCTGTCTATATGGATCTGTGTGGGTGTAATTGCACTGCTAACTCACCTTTGCTAATTTTCTGCAGTTGGAGGAGAGAGCCAAGCGGCATCGGCCCTGGCCACATGCTGACTGGCTGTCCTCACACCCATCCAAGGTCACCAGGGGTTCTGATGGCGCTGTGCTGTACCCTGAGGAGAACGAGGACGACACAGGTCTGCAGGGCAGGTAAATCCCCACTCAGTACACACAGTTTCACTCGAGCGATCACAATGACATCGAAAGAGAACAAAAGTGCTTTTCTATTCTTGGTTTAATGTTTCCCTCCGCCCCTGTTCCTCTTTGTTTCCACCGCTCTCTGTTTTCATACGTCAGTGATTACATGGTGAAGGAGCAGCACTGCACGGTGCAAGGGCGAGGGGTCCGCAGTGAGAGCCAGGAAAGCCGCAGCCCGGACAGTGCTTGCTCTCTGGGCTACAACAGCAGGGACTCCAGCCCGGGCCATGTGCTGGATGGTGCGGTTTTACTCTGGCGACAACAATAAAAGATATAATACCAAAAAAAAAACTGTTAAAGCAATACACAACTATGATTGATTATGATTTTGCTGGCATGAAAACTCAAGGGCAGAAACAGTGAATAGCATTAAAAGCCACTTCTGTATGTGTACAATCAAACATTTCTGACTTTAGCACCCCCCTGTGGCACTTTCAGAATAGACTACACAAATTTCACAAGTATCCTACCATTTTTCTACAAACTAATGCCTCAAAGTAATATCATTAATTTAAGATGCTAAAGTCATACACAATTTCAGTGAAGGTTTTTCTTGCTGCAGCTTGCAAGCAGCACAATACAATAGTACAGTAATGGGACATTTAAATAGATATCAAATTCACACTTGTGCGGCTATATTTCTGTATTTTTATCTGTCTACATTTCTGCTTCAAGTTATAAATGTCTTGTCAAAGTGTGTCATGGGCTGAATTTAAAATGAAACGCTAGAATGTACATGAAAGCCATGATATCTCTTCAACATACAGCAAAGCTGATACCCACCGAGAGGGATATGAGCACACAGAGACTTCAGATTTGTCTATTTCAGACCTGATAGAAATATGTCAGATAACAAACACTTAAGCCTCAGTGTTCTGGCTGGTCATTTGTTAAGGATTATCTGGTACCTACCTACTGTATACAGTTGATGTACCAAGGTCAAGGAGTTTGTGGAAAGGTTTTAATTTGTTCTCTCTTTCTTGTGCCTCATCTGCACCTTTTTCTCCTTTGTGCGTTCAGATTCTGCAGATGTGAAGTCCCTGAGCCAGGAGAGCTCTGATGAGGACAATGAAGAGAGGGAGGAAGGGGAGCAAAAGGCAGAAGTGACGAGTATGGACGAGGCTCTGAGGACAGTGATGGGCACTGCTGAGTGCAGCCAAGACGATTTCCTCCAGCAGAACGTTGAAACGCTGGTAGAGAGCGGCAGCATGGGTAGGAGAGGCCAAACACTCGCATGCAACTTTAAAGGAACAAAAACGCTTATTCTGTTTCTTGCTGAGAATTAGATATAATATAAAAGCTACAGCCAGGAGATGGTTTGCTTAGCTTAGCTTAACATAAAGACAACAAACAGGGGCAAACATACCTACCAAGATAGAAAATTCCACCTACCAATACCTTCCCGTTGTCTCGGCTGGTCAGCCTGGCAAACTCACTGCGGCGATAAGGTTGCACCCAATAAAGACATTTTTTTTTTAGCCTTTCTGTTTCTCGTCCACTTTCTGTTTCTCTTTCTTTTTCTCCCAGTGTCACTGTGTGCTTTCCATCTCTCTCTGCCATTGTCTCCATTTCCTTTTTTGTTTTTTCTAACGCTTGATGTCTGTCCACAGCTGAGCAGAGCAGAGTCCCTAGGCTCAGTATATCTTCACGCTTCCTGACCAGAGGACATAATAACAGGTACTGTTGACCACTTCAGACCAGTGTGGACTCACAGCTATAATTACAAACCCACGTGGACCCATGCACATTGCTCTGCTAAACCATCTGTGTACCTGCCTGATCTAGCCAAGCTGTCGGTTCAAAATGACTAACAACTATGTTTGGGCAATTTTACGTTTTTTATCCTCGGAAGCTTTTGCCTCTTTATTTGTATTAACAATGAATGTGCACCGCTTTCTTGTAGGGAGTTAGATGAGAGATGGATAGCACTCTCATGTATTTGTGCTAAATATGAAGCTACAACTTTAGCTTAGCTTAGCACCAAGACTGGAAACAGGGGAACATCTTTCACTTTGATTTTTGTAGAAGTCAAACAAATAAGATATAATGTGTTGATAAGTGAGCTTTAGAGAGAAGGGGGATGTTGTTGCCTTTGGACAGAGCCAGAATAGCTGTAGCTACAGATCTGACCGTTAGTATGACAGATATATACAGTACAGTAAATATGTAGCTACATATTTAGCATAAAGACTGGAAGCAGGGGGAAACAGCTATCCTGGCTCTGTCCAAAGGCACCAAAATCCACCTACCAGCACCTCTAAAGCTCACTAATTGACATGTTATATTTTTTTGGTTTATTCTGTACAAAAATCACATTGTCAAACGGAACGATCTGGGGAAGACTGGCGTGTTGAACCGGGATAATTGGTGGGAACAGGAACCTGGAGTCCAACCCCAGACAAAGACACACCCACAAACACAGAGAGACAGAATAGAACAAACAGCAACACAGGGAGGAGGGGGAAAACAAGACAACACAGGGGAAGGAGAGAGGAACAGCCACTGCCATGACACTATGCTAACCGGCTGCTGGCTCTAGCGTCATATTTAGCGTACAGATGTGAGAGTGGCATCAATCTTCTCAGCTCGCTCTCTGCAAGAAATTAATAAGCATATTTCCCAAAATGTCAAACTATTCTCTTAACTTACTGTAGAGGAATACGTTGTGCATTTTACTCACCTGCTCTGCTGACCCTGTAATGCCTTCTTTCTATGTAGGGGCATGCCTCCATTTGCCAAAGTGCATGGAAAGGAACCAGACAGCCATGCTGCTAAGCCCCCTGTGTCAAAAGTACGGCCCCTGATGGACGGTAATCACAGCAGAGACACGGAAGACAAGACCCCTGTGTCCCCTGGCAGGAGCGAAGGGCCAAAGTAAGAAGAAAAGTCAGACTAGAGCTGCATGACCTTTATTTTTAGACAAGTGCTGCTTTGGCAGATTTAGATGAGTGGATCCTAAATGCTAAAGATTAAAAAAAGAAGCTCAAAATGTACTCTGTTTGCATAAATAAATGATGAGTCCACATGGCAAGAATGGAATATAACCCATTCTAGACAGGACTTTCCTGAGGTCATACTAGGCTACAATGTTTAGACATTTCTACACTGTTTACAACCAGTACATTTCTGCTGTTACTTACAGGTTAATAATGGATTAGGGCAAACAAAAGCAGGGAGAAACTGAACCCTTATTTAAAGTAATTATGGACATGTAATTAAATTATACTAATTTACTACACATTTGCCAAAATGTAGCACAGACACAAGAAAAATAATAACAGCATGTGTCAACACAACTGATATTTAGTTTGGGGGAGTTTTGCCATTTTTTTTTTGACTGAATTATTGTGTGTGAGATGATCCTAAAGCTGCTGTGTTGCCTTTCAGCAGGGTGTATGCTCCACAGAGAGACTGTGCTCCTACCCTTAGACCCCTGAAGAAGAAGACTTCAGGGTTCCACCTGTGGAGGCTGTCCAATACTCCCTCCAAAGCTCCACTGCTGTTGGACAGAGCATCGTGTTTACAGAAATCACAATCTGCCCAGAACTTGTCCTCACACTGTACATTTCATCATCATTTTGCTAATTTATTACTATATATGTGCTGCCATTCCTGTTACTGGGTGTACATTGTGAGACAGTTAAACTGCCTCAACAGTGTAGTTAAACACAATTTGCATGGAGATAATTCTCTGAAATATGCACAATAAGTTGGCAATAATTAATTTATATGATGTAATTCTAAATGTAATTCAGTTAATTCATAACAATTTGACAAAACATGATTAAATGTACTTCTATTTTCTCAAAACATGCCACATTAATTCTGCACTTGTGCATTTTCTCTCCAGCTCTGCACTCCCCTGTGCCCTCTAGTGACGGAAGGGAGTTGCACAAGAGACCTCAGCAGCTTTTCCTGGACCATGACACTCCCACGCCTTCCTTCCACTTTTCTTCACCCTCCTCTGGTTCCCCACAGTCTCCCCAGTCCCCCGTGTCCTGGGAGAGCCCCAAACTCAAGCCCCAACACTCCTACATGAACCCCACAGCCAGCTCCATGGCCAAGAGCAGCCGTTCCTCCTCGTTGGTAGAGTGTATGCAGATTGGCTCTCCACCTTGCTCTCCCTCCTTCACCAAGGCCAGGAGGTCATGTGGGGAGCTGGAGGTCGAACCTCCCCTGCTCTCCTCGTCTCCTGTCGCCACTTTCCCCTCTACTGTCTCATCAACATCATCCCTCTTATCGTGTCCTCTATCAAACAGTCCCTCCCCAACTCCTCCACATCCTACAGCTTCAGTTTCACCCTCTCCTTTTACCCACAACATCCCGCCCTCTCGCATCCCACTCCCCAAACAGCCTCTCAGCCCTCGCCGCAACGTCAGCCAGGAAGTGAAGCTGATCTTAAGTTGGCCTGGAGGCCCACCAAGGGCTTCTACTCTGACCACAGACCCTGGATGTGACGTTGCACCTTCTCCAGGAAGCAGTCACGGTTAGACAGACAGCCATATACTGTAGATGTGACACATAAACACATAAACAAGTAAGGAACTAAAAAGCAGATCATCTGTGTGTGATTTTCTTGTGTATATGTTGTTGTCTTCAGAACCGGGTGGGCCTCTGTGTCTCAGCTTGGATTCCTCATTGCCAAGTTCACTCCCAGTGAAGGAGAAGAGATGCTCAGTTTCAGAGAGGTAACCTTTTTGCACCACTTCTAAACATTATCTATATTTTGTTTGAGAATCTTTCTAAAAATGACAATTGTTTTTTAGCCAGTGTTGCAAATAACTACACAAAGTAGTAAGGTGTAGCTACTTATTGCATTAAGGGTCATCAACTAATCATTACCTAACTGCCTTAGCCAAGGGGGTGTTGCAGCATTGAGCAGAGTTTACAGATTATGTTTGATGTTTCTATTCTTCTGTTTCAATCTGATTATTAAGTAACTGACACACGTGTAAAATTTCTTCCCAGAGCCATGGAGCCAGGACAGGTGGCTGTAGCCAAAGAGTGCCCTCTGGTGCCCAAACATGCCACCACCTCGAGCGCTGACTCCCAGCCAGGTCTGGCCTCCCAGAATCTGCCTATCGCTATCTGCTCCACCTCTTCACTCCATCAAATGATCTCTGTGTCTTTAACAAGATGCTATAAACATGAAGAAGCTTTGTGCTATGCTGCTCAAAACCTAAATTCAAAAAAGATTTTGTGCAACAAGCTCAAAATCTATACAGCTGATTGCTATAAAGCACATTCATGCATCTGCGAAGGATGCACTGTTTCCACGTTGGACTCCTCATGTGATCCATGTCATGTTTGCACACAGGATGTTGTATCTCACAGTCTAATAGAAAGATTGCAGTGGGATTTGTATGAGTTAATGCTCCCCTTTGATGATGATACAGCAATTGTCTATTATTTAACATTATGCTATGATATATAGAGTGTTTTCCTCACATTGCTGACTTACTCAGTAAACAAAGGAATCTAATAGAATTAAAATGCTGAGATGAATCTTAAAATAACCTCTTCATCCTGTTCTTCTTCTGTGCCTGTTGTGTGGATGATATCTACCTCACAAAGGCAACAGGCATTCATTTCATTTCAATTTGAAAACACAGAAACCATTAATGCCATTAAGAGATATCCAGTCCACATTTGTACCTACAACTGTGTTTTGCGGAGGATATAAACTGTGAAATGATTTTTCTCAGTTTCACAGCTCCTCCTCTCTGGTTTAGTGCAGCAGCCTCCTCATGTGTTTTTTTTGCAGTTTCTTTTCTGCCACCAAGTTTGTTCTTGTTTTTTTTCTTTTATTCTTTTAATGCTCTTCAACCTTTTTCTCAACATTTACCGTGTGCCTACCTCGCTCGATAACTGTGTGTTTGTGTATATGCTGTACAGGATGTGCGTCTTTGTGCACATTCTGGTTTGCCACATGCTGTGCAGTACTTGAAAGAGTCCGCTCTCTCTCTCTCTCTCTCTCTCTCTCTCTCTCTCTCTCTCTCTCTCTCTCTCTCTGCAGATCACTCTATCACCTTGGAAGCTTGCAGGCAGGCTGTTGCGGAGCTCCACAACAGTCTGAGGAAGACCGTCATGCTCTACGCTACGGTCAGTGAGTGTGTGTGTTTGAAAATGAGAAAGAGGGGAGATGTGGGGCTCTCAACCCCCACATGAAAGGAAAATATATCAGGAAGAAAAACAGTAAAAACATACAGATAGGAAACATAAAAGGGGAAATAGACAGAGATCATTTCTCACCTTTTACATACCTGTGAATGCTGTCACTCTCATATTCCTCTTATTCTTATAAATTGCATATATTGATAGATACTATTGTTATTGTTTTGTCATTTTTCTAATGCTACATATTTTTTCTAATGCGCTGTTTCGTCTCTTTGCATCTATGAATGCTGCTCTTTGCACATCTCATCTGTGGTGACTTCTTTTTACTTTATCATGGAGCTGAAACACAAATTCATTAATGGATTAGGTGACTGACAGAAAACTATTTTGATAACCCATTCATTGAGTTGTTTATTAGGCACAAAGGACAAACGTCTGCTGGTTTCAGCTTCTCAGATGTGAGAATGGACAGCTTTTCTTTGGCTTTTGACTGTTGGCAGGATTAAACAAGCAATCTGAAGACATCAACTTTGGTTTTGTGATGCACATGCTTAGGGCAGAAACTGCTGAAAATGTTCATAATCCATGAATCTGCCGATTATCTACCCGATTTATTGCTTGGTCTATAAAATGTCAAAGTAATTTGTGTGGCCATGAAAGTGGCCATGACAAGTTCCCAAAGTCGAAAGGTGACGTCTTCAAATGTCTTCTTTTGTATGACTAACAGTCGAAAACCTAAAGATATTAAAATTACAATGATGAAAAACAGAGAAAAATCCTCATGTTTGATAAGCTGGGACCAGAAAAAGTTTGGCATTTTTTGCTTGAAAAATGAAACATTTAATCGATTATCAAAATAGTTTTCACTTGATTTTTGTAGATTGACGAATCGATTAATCTAATTAAACATGTTTCACTATATTAAAGACAAAAACGTGAATAGATTCATCTAGCAAATAACTGACAGATTCATCAATAATGAAAACAATCATTAGTCGCAACCCTACTGGAGTAGACATTCAATATGTTTGAGAACTGACTGTTTTATCTGTAATCTGTCTGTCTGTCTACCTGTTTGTCTAACTCGCTGCTTGTCTGTTTTTCGTATGTATGTATTGATTTTAACCAGGTGCTACAGTCCGGCCAACGACCCAGTGAAGATCAACAGGAAATAAGGAGCATCCTGTCCGAGGCCCTGTTCACTGTCAAGGTTGAGCTGGACTCTCTGCCTCACTCCATCTCACAGTGTGAAGGGCCCCGAGTGGACCAGACGGTCAAATGTGAGGGAGAGAAGGCCCTGGCTCTGCTGGAGCAGTACGCTGAGCTGCTGCTGAAGTCTGTGGAGAAGAAACTAGATACCAAGACTTGAAGAGATGACTGATGTTTGCTATGTGTATGTGCTGTATGCACATATTCTAGCAGGAGCCAGACACATGCACACGCAGCAGCACTGTGAATTGCACACTTGTTATTTGCACAGAGATCTTTTGGAGCTGTATATATGGACTAAATGCAGATTATGATGATGTCATTATGTCTGGAGAAGCTGGGAAAAAAAAAGAATGTTTAGTATTATGCACTGAAAAAAGAACGAGTGAAGAAGATTGCCATGTTTTACAAGTTGCCATATCTCTTTTCTGTTTTCCACCTTTTAAAATAAAATGTTATAAGTGTAATGAATCACAATTGGTATGAAGGGAGACAGGATAGTTGTAACTTTAGATCATTTTCTATTTTCTATTGATTTATGTACCTTATAATTAGTACATTCATGTTCTGTACATTAGAGTGCTGATTTTAATGTTCTACTGGTATTTTATATTTCTCTGAAAGAGACTTTTCTTCTGTTACTGTCAGACGGTTTAAGCTCTCTTAAAAAGAATAAACAGTGAAACCAGATTTCTGACTAATTATTTTATTCAAGAATCACTACAGTTAACAGACCCCGATGGCCATCTAATAAACTTATTGTTTTTTGGCAATATAGGCACATGTATAATTCTCACTTAATAGCAATTTAATAATATAGAACATTTTGTACACTATAGATACAGTAACAGTAGCATCTTCATACTGAAAAAGAAAGCTTTGTATTAAATTGTTAGCTATGTGGTAGAGGAGGGAGTTTGAGTTCATTGTAGTATATTATAGAATGGGCTCAGCTCATGTCATTATTAATATTACATCACATAATGTCATACTTATTTGTTTGATCTTTAAGCATCCCGATAAATAAATTAGATTCTTGCAAGATGTAGCATATAGGTGGTGTGCACTAAACATCATGTATGCGTTTCTGCTCATATGCTTTTACACACTCATATATAGCTGGGTCCTTGATGTGTTAATTCATATACTGTATGAGTAATAGTGTGCTTCCTATGGAAGTGTCTCCACATTGACGTAGGTGAGGGCGACATCATGCAAGATGTTGATTCTGTCAATCTGGTTGAGCTCTCGGACGCGGTGTGGGAACTCAAACAGCGGGATGTTGTTCACCGCCACCCTGAACGCCTCACGACTGCACAGGATCTTCATCTGGAACAAAGCAGAACACGAATAAGGTGCGACTTCCATCAAAACTGTGAATTGACTTATATGAGGCACATTTAGACAGAAAATGTAAGAATTTTAATCATGATTTCATTTACGAAGAGTCATCCTGCATGACCAATCCTCTAACTGTATCCCCCCCAAAAAGAAAAAATAATATATATAAACTATGTATAGTATAAAAAGGATGATTTATTGTCAGTGCAAGTTCTTGAATATTCAACTTTACTAATTGAAAACTACAAAGTAAAATTGAAGGAAAAGTGTATGAACCTAATTGTTACTACTGTCAGTAAACATGGACGCTGAGATAGTTTCACAGAATTAGCTCTTCAGATTAGTAACCGCTTGGCGATGCCTGTAAAGCGTGATTGTTATTGATGTTATTGAGCAACATGAGACCCCCACTGACCTCCAGGAGCCTTCATGCAGTACAGCAGTCCCCTTATCTAGGACCCGCCTGCACAAACGACTTTCCAACCCTTTCCATCTTTTCCAAACGTTAGCCTGACGTTAACCATGAGAAAGTGACCTAGAGTCAGTTAAAGGCACCATGTGTAGCATTTTGAAACATCAAGATATCATTGTAAACTTTTTACCACAAACAATTGAGACCATGGTTAAAATGGTTAGTAGCTTCTGTTTATGTCTTTTGAACTGTAAAACACAGACAAAACTCATTGTGTGGTAAAGCTATAGTGGGTTAGCAGCTGCGGTCACTGACACTTTGCTCGAGGTGAACATATGTCTCCAAATGAGTGTGGTAATGATTTATTGACGCTAACATGCTACACATAGCATCTTTAAGCGCCACTTTTCCATCCACTATCCGGTCGGATTCCTCGGCCTTACGCTCACCTCAAATGGGCTCCCGAGAGCGAAGGGGAAGGCGCCCTTCAGGTCCCTCTCCTCTGAGCCCCAGCGCTCGCCAAGTTTGTGGTTACGGACCAGCACCTGTTTGCCCCCCTCACAGAAGCGGGGGTTGATGTGAAAGGCAATGTCGTTGCCTCTCAGAAAGTTGACTGTGAACCTGTGGAAGACCAAAGCCAAGGGTTAGACTTTCATTGACACTGTATTGTATGTTTTTGTGTACAATGTGTGTGTCCTTCACCAACTGCTCAGATTTATTTATTTTGTATGGATTTTGAAACTAAAATGTAACAACCAGAGTATATAGGAAAAAGAACGAAGGGTTCAGAAAGCAATCTAAGTACACATAGCTTACATTTTAGCATTAGGTTTGACGTGACCCAAGATGGTCATCATCATCTTGTCATAGACTCCTCGGGCCAGGTTCAAGTTGTATGGCACACTCTGCACAGCAAGAGGGAGAGAATAACAAACCCTTCAACAACCTGATTTGTATCAGTATTTTTGCATCTATCCGTATCCATCTCTCCTCTCTGTCTTTCCTGCACATTAGCAAAGAGGATTGTAAGGTGCATGCAAGTCCGATTCTTTGTGTTTGACTCACAAGAGGTCCAGATGTGGGTGGAAGCCAGTGTGGAGGCATGATAGATGGACTCTGTCCAGGCCATCCTGACTGTCCTGGGTTATAAGGCCAACCAGGGTGGGCAGGCCAACCTGGTATATTTGGATGCATGCCGGTAGCAGGAGCAGGTGCTGGGACTGGAGTTGGGGCTGGAACTTGAGCAGGGACTTGAGCTTGAATTGGAGCTGGTGGCTGGGGAGGCTGGTACTGGGTGCCTGGCCAGCAAGGCTGGCAGGGCTGCACTGGAGCCAGAGCTGGAGTTGGGATTATGGTTGTGGTAGGTGCAGGGGCTGGTGTTATGGCTTGAGCCGGTGCTGGAACTGAAATTGGTGCAGGGAAAGAGTACGAAGCTGGCTGTGCCCCAGGCCAGCAGGGTGTGTTTGGCTGGCCGGTCCAGCATGGTGAAGGCTGGATTTGCTGTCCTGGCCAGGCAGGGAACCCAGTTCCAGACGTTGGCAGGCTGGGCCAAAGGCTGTTAGCCTGTGGGGCAGAACCAGGGGACGGGCAGCTGCCACACAGAGCATCAGAATGCTGAGAGGGAGGAGGAGAGGGGGAAGATGGAGAGAAAGAAGGGTCAGGGGACAGGACGGAGATACGGGGAAGAGAGAGAGTGGACAGGATGGAGGACACCAACTTGCAGTTGCAAACATGGCCGTTTGACACAAGCAAAGAGTTAAGCATTTATATTTAGATGGAAGATGTGGAGAAAAAAATTGTTGCAATGATTTGTGTCATTCTCACCAGTGTAGAGATCTGAGAATTTATTGAAGTACTTACATCCATGCTGCCTGCAAGAACAAGATCACTTTTACTTATTTTACAGCTTTGCTTTAACACAAACAAGTCTCAGAGAACTTTACAGAGATGGAAAACTAAAGACAGAACTAGACCTAAAAAGATCTGAGTCTCTACTCACAAAAGAAAAAGGGAATAAAATGCTATGGAAGCCAAACTAAAACTTAAAAAAAGCTGCATTTTAACTAAGGTACTGACACATATTCATTTATTTCTTATACACAAGATACAGAAAATGCACTGCAGTCATTCTGAGCTTTGATGAGCTGCAGGTAGTAGAAATAGTTCTCTAGGTGACCACCAGAGGACTCTACAGCTTGTCACGATGTCAGAGTATCAGCAAATGGTGCACTGGATGATTGGCTGTCTCATTACAGACATACATTGTTAACCAAAGCGTATTGGATGTCATGGAATGTAGTAATTGAATGATAAACATGGAAAACATCCTGAGTCATGCAGAAACATAATGGCATATTGATTCAGGGTACGATCAATGACTTATGTGCACTTAGAGAGGAATGTGCAGCAACAATGATTCTTTGGTGTTCAGGCAATACCACTAATATATAGTTGTTCTTGTTCTTGTTCTTGTGACGACATTATTGAACTGCCTAGTCTTGCTCTTTCATGCTTCTTGTTAATGTTTATTAGTACCTTAGAAATACAACTCAACATAAAAAATAACATTCTTAATTATTATAGGTGTTTTACTCACAAAATTGTATTAATGATTTAAAAGCATATTAATGCAAAATATTAAAACACATGTTGTAATCATGTACAGTGTGTAGTATCCAATAATTGTAGATTAGGGTTTTTCAATAGCCTTGCTAACATTACCATTCAACCAACAGCAAGAAAAGTGATAAGCATCATACATACATATGATAAAATGTCATGACCCATTTGTTTAGTGTGTCATTGCACAGACTAGCCCACAAACCAAACTGGGAATATATTCTTTTCCTGGTACTAAGACGACTTCTAGGATTAGATGCAAAGAATGTTCTTTGGCTCTGATCTATAGAAATATAAATCGATTTGTATAAGCTGCTGCAGATAAAATTAATAGTAGAAGTTACCTTTCCTTGTCTTTAGTCCTCAGGTGCACACAGGAGCAGGCTGCAGGCCGTGGTGTAGTTTAAGTGACTCGGTCGACTTGTAGCAAAGCACATCAAAACACTCTTTTATAGCCCCAAACCCTCTCACCACTTGGCCACTCCTCACTTCATCTCTGTCAGAAAGAATATGACGCACCCTCACATGTCACAAAATATCTGGAAATAAAATGTAGTGGGTAATATAGTTAGCGTTACCATTTTTTGCAACACAGTTTTTTGTTTTTTGCATGCTATCTTTATTGCCTTTTCCCCAGGAGACTGCAGTTGGCTGTTAAAGTTATGATGGTCTAAACAAAATAAAACTAAAGGGAAAGAAAAGTGTGTGAGTCAAACAGTCAAATGCTTGGTTGGAAACAATATCAAGACATTGAAATGTACATATGTAAAATGCTATATCCCCATTTCTTTACTTTAACTATATCCACTGACTGCACATTGATGTGTATTTGTGCTGATGTGGTTCACTTCACTGTTGAGCAGTCATGGGACTGTGTAACACCATATCTGTCTAGGCCACACAGAGTAACACAATTACAACATATAGACAAAGCAGTCTGTTTTCTGTGTGTTCCAATGACTCAGGCAGTGACAGCTGAAAAGTCAGACATTACTGCTTGGTTCACTCTCAGGTTAAGCCACTGCGCAGGGCTTGGTTGTCAATGGAGGAATTCATACTTCACATTTAATATTTCCTGTTGATTGAATGTACCATGGCAGAGCTAACTATCTGACCTCTTCTGATGTTAAAGTATTGATTCTGGTGTTTTTGACAACAATAAACCGGAGAGATGTCAGCATCAAACTCAGCCAAGCAGATCTTCAAGTAAGCATCCACTAAATCTCCAGGGCAACAACCTCATAACAAATGACACTCACATAATGTGGATTCACACAGTTCCATTGCTTGTCCTCGCACCATTATTAGATTAAGTATCATCTGAGCTGAGAAATGGCAGAAATTGCTGAACCTCTTAGAATGCTACGACTTAATCCTCCAAGAATCCAGCACCTGACATGTGTCCAGTTGGGTCTTTAATTTAACACTGAATCTGGAGACAGAGAATAGGAGCATCTTTTAAACACTTTATAGTGTATAGCCTACAATTCACTGCATCTCTTGCTGGCAAGCTTGACCCTTTGCTTTCACGTAAGTAGTCACTTAGAGTTAAAGGTAATTATTTCACCTTTCACAATTTTTTGTGAAATGAAATGTTTTGGATTTTCGATGGAAGATAATGTGAAGAGGACGTGTTAGTAGGGACATAGGCAGTCAATAGAAAAAGAAGACTTTCCTATAGGGCCTACTCAGGCAAAAGTTGACTTTGATGCAAATGAGTCCACTCATCAGTGTATTGTATTTAATCCAGCTACAGACCATTTTATTTCTCACAATGTGCTTTTTCTGTCCACTGCATTTCTTTGGGCCTGTAGTTAGCGGTTTTAAAAACATACAGCTTACTGTTAGCAGGTTATTGCATCATAAACAGCTACAGTATACTGCTTCCAAGAACACAAGTAAAAAAAAAGACACGTGTCAAAAGTTTGTGTTTTTGCTAACATGTCTACAGTGCCTTATTAAAATCACTGGGCATTGAAAGCTTTTAAGCAAGCATTCCACTTTACCAACAATGCTAAACATGTGCATGAAATGTTTTTCCTTTTTGGTGTTGCTGTGCTCATGAACATAACCAATACATTACAAATGCTGTGACATTTACAATCTACAGCACTATATGTCAAATGAGGCAACTATTGGGCTAATAAAGTGAAAAGCCATGGCAAATATCTACTGTGGCTCTCCATGTGTTCATGATGCTATATGGAGAGGTCTGACTCATCACAATCATAAAAACCACTGTAATATTAGCCTGCGCTTCTGTTACCAGTAAGTATATATAAACCAGACTAAACGGCTGATACTGTATTATACTGTGCTATACCTTCATGTACAATACACACACACACACACACGCACACACACTCACGCGCACACGCACACTCATTAATTCTTCATGAGAGCACCCTGTAGCCTGACCTCAGGAGGCCAGCTGTGGCTCACAGTGACACACATTAGGCAAGTGAAGGGTGCGGCCACGTTGGACAAATTGGGAAGTTGGAGCCGTGCGTGTGCTTGTATTTGTGCGGCAGCACTCGAATCTGTCAAACTGAGCATCTGGGCTGATTACATCCTAATGTCTCATCATCTCCTATAAACCGTTACAAGGCAAATTATGATGTTCTTTTATTGTTTCTTTAAAATTGATTTTTAATTGTTTCCGGAATTAAATGACGAACAGACGAATGTTTGTCATTTACCCATGCACAACAGGGACTGTTGTGTACTACCACAAACAGAGACATGTGTGGAGAATGTAACAGCAATAATTAATTGACAGTATATTGCTTAAATTATATATTTAGCCAAACATCGATTTTTTTCATCTTTAAATCAATAACACTGCACTAATCAATAGGATCAAATGACGATGTATACTGTGAATGGTTGCATGTGATAAACAACAGAGAATTATCACCAAACTTGGCAGTTCCCCTCAGCTGTACGTGGCATTTCAATGTCTTTCAGTTCATTATTTGGTTTTCCATCCCACAACTTTACTGTTTTGATTCACTCTCATCAACCTTGTATTCTCCTGCAGCAGGCAGCTGTTTTTAGCAAAACAGCTCTGCTAAACACACTGTAGCCTACACTACCTGCAAAGCACCAAAGGGCAGACAGACAATTTCAGCAACTAGCTTGTGAGAATAGTGGCGTATTTGGCAGCTAGAATGCCAGAAAGGTTTAAGGTAGAAGGAGAGTGAATACTTGACTTACATTTGTCAGGTGACTAGCTTATGAACATAGTGGAGCACTTAGCTGCCAAAGAGCCAGGTATTTCCCTCAGGAGTTGGTGGAAACCAAAAGCTTTTACTGCCCCCAAGTGGCAAAATAATTAATTAACAGTAATGCTGTCTTAAAGGTAGACCTCACACAACAGTGTATTTCACACATCAAATACTTAAAGTAGCAATTTACTGAAGAAATTTGTCTTTCCGCTTGCAAAGCACCAGATGGAGGACCTGGTATGAAAACTGTGTCTTGCTCGAGGACTTAAGAACACTTAAAACTAATGTTAAAACCCTGGCACTGGTTTTGAGAAGCACATCTTTTACGCTCACGTGCTATCTGCTGCTACCCTGTTGTACAATGCAATGGCTTCCTGCACATCACAGAATCAAGGCCTCAACTCTCACGAGACAGGTGGGCATACTTGCTATTTGTCACTGTATTGACAAAATTACTCACATGGAAATTCAGAAAATCATCCCACATTGTCATATTCTCGTGCACAGTGACCAGGCTTTAGACAACCACTAAATTAATCTTCCTGTGAGGATGGTTGGGAATTGTTTTGCTTGGGCTGCATATTGTCAGAACACATTTCTTGCCAAGATACAATCCAGAACATTTGGTTCATGGTTTGTCTCCAGGTTGGCCTGTGAGCCTGTCAAGCACTGGAAGTGGAACATTTGTTTCCGCAACCCTTGTATAGCCTCAACCCAATCTGTTCCCACTGAATTATGTGGTAAGAAAGATGCAATAAAAACATCATGCATGTGTAACAAATAAAGATCAAGTAGTGATTTAATTTGGAGAACAAATTACAGTGCTTCGTTCGAGTGCATGTTTACCATATGGTTATGACACATGCTGTCTGATGTAGGAGATCTCGTTTTGTAGTTCCAACCAATGAGGGAATTGAGGAAAAAGGAGGCAACCGTGAGGCGTGCTGCTGTTAGGCAGAAGAGAGTATTCTGGCAGGAGCAGGGTTTTCCAAAGGGACAGCGGTGGCATGAGCCGCTGACATGCTCTGGGCTTTGTTCCAACTGCAACCTCCTTACCTTCCTTTTTCCCATTTTTCCCTCCTCTTCACCACTTCGTTCCAATTAAAGCTGCAATAACAGGTTGATTGGAACATAGAAGAGACAGTTCTATAAGGTAATCCCCACAAGGTAGGTAATATTTCTGAGTGCTTACCTGTAGTCAAAGGAATGGTTTTCAACCAGAGAACATTTTCAATGACCTGTGGATGAGTGTCTAGGATGCTTTTGTGCCTTCAAGGAATGAGTGAACTAGAGACATACAATCAAAGAGAGTGTGTAAGAGAGAGTAAGAGTGAGGGAGATGGTTTCAAAGAAGACAATATTGCTATGGTTGCCATGGGGACAGCAGCACGTTTTTGCAGGGAACTGATCGTGTTTACGTGTGTATTTGTGTGTGTGTAGAAATCCTCGTCATATTTGGACCACTATGAGATCAATTTCATATCACAACGGGTTACATTATTTACTCAGAGATGCTGTGGCTTCTGTTTCAGACATAACCAGCAGCCACTAATACAACTTACACTTGGATGCACTATAGTAACCTGTGTGCTCCCACAATCCGCCACGAGATGGCGATGTCAAAGTCTCACAGGGCTAATAGTCATGTGGTAAGTTTTGTTTGTTCCATGAAAGGCAATAGGATTGTATGAGTCTGAAATCTATGGAAATATCGGGTCAGCTGATTCCTTCACAGACATCATAACAAGCCATAGTGCATGACATGCAGCATAAGGATCTGATGAAGCAGTGTAACCAAATAAAGTGGTATTCCAACCAAAATCTCTTTTGAGCCACTGAACAGGTGTCTGTAGAATGTTTGCAGTTTTCTTCATGTGGTCATCTTTACAGTGGATGTCAATAGTGCCAATAGTCTAGTAGTATTAATAGTATAAGTATCAAAAAACTACTCCAACCACTCATGCAGCATAATCCACTTCTTCTGTGTCAAGCTATCAGCCTCCCCAAAGCTATCAAGTAACTTTTAAATGACACCTTTCGGGAGGGTGACTATTTTGTTTCTCAAAGATATATATTTTGGTGAAGTTTCACTTCACAGCACTTCTGTATCCCACAAACATTTCTAAAAATTTAACTTGCTTCATTTCAGAGAGGTAAAAAGATTCACAATCACAATACACAAGTATACTGAGCCCACTTAGCTTCCCCACCTTCCACCAATGTGGCTATATCAGATGGATTGATGTAGCTGTCCATAAAGCCCATAAAAAGTGTAGCACAGCCTGGAATAGTCCTGAGATGAAGGGGTGTTCCCACTGCTTAGTCTGGGCTCACATTTCCCATGGGGATTTATGGGTGGCAGGGAGGCTGCATGGGAGACAGAGCAGGCAAGGGCCATATCATCACAAGGGGACAAACCATTGACGCAAGGGAAAAAATCTAGTAGTGGAAGAGTGTGACTGTTTGCAAAGCATTCATCTATGCTGGGACATATGTTGCACATATGTGCCGTGAGAGCAGGAATGCATTTCTGATTAATTCCGTGTAGGTGAGACGTGGTGTGTTTTAAAGTCTCCACCTGTATGGCCAGCTGGCAAAAGAGAGAAGCTGAGATGTATCCTTGCAAGCAGTCAACTGGTGAGATTTAGCGGGCTGATGAGCCTGAGGGAAGATGGTGAAGGGGAAGGACATATGGTAGCGGCTCCCTCTTTGATCCCTATGTTTAACAACAACACAAAGAGCTAGACCTTGAAATAATAATGGATACTCAGCTCACTGCCTCCTCTCTCATTTTCTCCTTCAGTTAACCAGACAGTCAGACATAAGGACTTTCCTGTCACAGTGGTAGAAATTGACTTGTACCCTTGCACATTCACTTACTGTAGTCTGGGTAAGAGCCCCGTGCTACAAACAGCATGTCAGAACCAGAGATGCGAGATCAATGAGGGCTGTGACACTGTCAGAGCTGGCAGAGGCTGTCACACTGTGTGTATCCCCAATGCTCTGGGACTAGAGCCTGTGTCTCGCTTCACTTGAGAAACACTTACATGTATACTCATGCCTAACATACTCTTTAGAAGCAGAAAAACGACAGCTTGATACAGTAATGCACTTAAAAGGCCGTGAGACTCAGTTTCTGTCTGATGCCACAGATCAGTTAAAAACAGCCTTAGCAACAAAAACTTGTGATTGTGTCTTGAAGAGTGTCTCTGAATTAAAATCTAGTTGTAAGACCTCCACAAAGCAAAACTGGGGCAAGATACTATTCCAGCATAAACAACCTTTGGTTAGCAGAGTAACCCCGGTTCTCTGAAAACCGAGTAAGGTACAGTATCTCACTACCGGAAGCGCCTTCTGACGTGACCAATCATATCTCCACGTCTGTCAGGAGACAGACCAATCATCTTAAGCTACACGGGCCAGCCCGTCCCCCTCTTATGAATGCGTGTGGTGCCCCACACGGCATCCAGCATATTTCTTCCATGTATCCTACACATGCAAGCAGGGCAGTGTTGTGAGATACCTCACTTGGTTTTCAGGGAACGGCATCTTCATCATCATCGTTCTCATCGCCAAGGAGCCTTGTCCTCCTCTCTGCCACCACACTTGTCCTCTGATTCGAGGAGTGGACTAAACTGAGGGGTAAATTCCACCTCGAGATTTTCCACCGGCCCCTTTAGTAGATGTGATGGTTGCCATAGCTAGCTAAAACCTTGATGGCTAGTAGCAATAAGAAACACAGAGCTCACCTCGATGTGCTATCTTGTCCCGTAAGTGGTTAGAATCTGATGGAAGTCCGTGGCAACGCCATATTACCCACCCAAACCAACAATAAAAAAACCTTTCTTAATGAAAGAATACTGACATCAGATATCCACATTCGGTTACTCGTACAATAAAGATATGTACTAATTCTTGCCACATTGTGCTGTTCCTGTCCCTGGAGTTGCCTGCATTATTTCTAGGGGTCCACAGGCCCCAGGATGGGAATTACAGACATGGAGCAGCCATTCTGAAAGTGGAGTAGGGACTTCCAAAGACAAAAACTTCCTTTGGGTAAGTGTACAGGGCTATGAAGCAGTTTCACTGTCTTTTCCCCTTCTTGTAAAGATAGGTTTTGCTATTTTCAAATGGTTTTGTCTACTGTTGCCTTGGTTACCCATAGTAGAAGCTAGACATTACAACCATTTAGCAACAGTTTATTTATTTTAGCTCAACAGTTTATCCATAACTTTTAGCTAACTATCAATTGTAACAATTTATTCATTACATTTAGCTATTTTTTTAACACTGTATCCATTACTTTGATAACTATTTCAACCATTTATCCATTACTTTTAGCTAACTATTTAAACAATTTAGTTTTAGCTAGGTTACCTTTATTAATCCATCAAACAACGTTATGCTATTTACCCAGTAGCTAAGCGACCCAGACCGGGACAAATGGAGAGAGACAGAGATCGATTGACAAAGACACATAGTTGAGGAACTGAAAACCCTATGAGACTGTCTGTATCTTCAGGTGTCTGCACGACCACCGACTCCAGAAAGTGATGGATGAACAGGAAAATCAGCCCCCCCCCCCCTCCTCTGTGGATCACAGAGCTCATCACCGGGTTTCTGTAAACACTGCAGGCCCTCGGCTGGAGGAACTGGAGAACAACCTCTGAGCC
>JAVQJF010026326.1:12500-56652 GCA_036023855.1 Gadopsis marmoratus | reverse complement strand
ACAGCTTGCTAACAAGGAAAATCCAAGTAGGCTACATCTGTTGTTGTTCTTCCGTTTTACCCCTGACAGCTGCAACTTGCTCCATTTTTTTCAGTCCTTGTTAATATATGCACCTATTTTCACCAGTCTTTCTTCTTTAAAGCTTAGCAAACCACCATCATAAGAAAGCAAGGAAACACACACACACACACACACCACAGTAGGGTTTTCTACATATCAACACAGTGGCCTTACTTGGGTGGCCAAGGATGATTTTTGCCTTACCAGGAAGAGGTTTTCTTTCAAATTGAATCACTAAACTTGTCAACGTGGCTTCACACTATTGTAATCTGGTGGTGGGACTGTTCCGTCAGGGTGCACTGACCAGTAGTACACCCCCCCCCCCCCCGAGTCAGATCGCTCACTGTAATAATAAACAAGAATCACAAACCAAAAGTTAGCTATTCTCGCAGCTAACACTGCACAGCCTTGGCTATTGTCGAGTCAATGCGACATCGCAAACTCCTGTCTAGAGGATGACAGTTCCTTAACAAATCAATCACCCACAGTGTCTTGCAGTCATTTTTCCCCCATTTAGGTTAAACAAACTAGCCACACAAGCCCACACACACATAAAACACACATTCATGCACAAAAAGGCCAGAGTAGGCTGGGAGGCATAATTACCTTTCCTTTTGAGGAAGTCAAGCTTTCAATTTACCAAAGTATAAATAGTTATTAAGAAACCACCATGCAAAACCTAGAGCACATAAGTGGCAACTCAGGTTTCTAACACACTGCAAAAAGCCCTGAAAAGTGGTTCAAGTCTGCAGAGAAGTGTGCCCCAGTGGCAGGTTTCTGGACCGTCTTTACACGGCTCTTTATTTTTACCCTGATGAACACGCCGACAGAGATGAATGGACTCAATGGAGTAATATTCATAATCATTGATCATGATAATGATGATACTGTCAAAAGGTGGCAATGACAGACTTGTACAGTCACCATGAGACAAATGAAGACGTAATGAGAGAAAGCAGAAATACAGTGGGTCCCGTTGGAGCTGTGCTACGCTGGTATGTTGGGGCATCAAAAACTTTCACTGTACATGCAGTTCATAGGATCTGGCTACCTGCTAAAGAGCTTTTGGTTGTTCAGCGTGTATTGTAAAGCTATAGACAACATAGATGCATTGCATTAGTCACTTCACTATATTACAGGCATCTTAGTCGCGTGCAAAACAACTTCTATGAGATTTTGCACAAGATTGGGCATCATAATTTCAAGATCATATAATGTGGTAATTAAATTCTTGAACATGAAGTTTAATTTCGCATCTGAGGATTCAACTGATAAAAAGATAAATATGACCTGGGCCTGTTAATATATCCTGAAGGGGCAACACAGACACACTTCTACTGAAGTGTTCCTATAGCACAGCGGGAAACACAACCTGCATCAAAATTTGATAAGAACAAGTTTTTTGTAAAAATCATACGAGCTGTGCAGTTGCCACAAGCTAGTAGAGATGGGTAGGTGTCCTGAGATAACCGAATGCACACAACCTGACATGCTGCATTAAAACACCATGTTTTGGAGGAAGAACTGGACACACATGCACACACACTCACTTACTTCAAATTGGACTTGTAACCTCCCTATTTCTAGCACATCAACAACTGTTGAGAGTGTACATTTGTAGTTGAATAAAACATGGTATTCCCCTACACACGCTGTCACACACATCACAGGGGAAACTAGGGGGTGAGTGGTTCTTGACGGTCTAAGCAGCATCCCAATTTGGTCCCAGCTAGTAGTAGCTGACAGCCTCAAATATCTGGGGAGCATTTTTTAAAGGCCAGTGTTTGATGGATTCATGAAGAACACACAAATATAATTGCCATTTGTCACCGAGTCTTCAGTGGCTGCGCCACACAGGGACCGAGCACCGGAGTGCCTGGAGAGCGCTGGAGCTGCACCAGAGCTGTGCGGGGGATCGCTCTGTATGTAAAACTGAGTATATAAACACCTCCATTTTTGTCACAGAAAATAGGTCCTACAGGAGGGAGCTGGAAATTGCACCCAAAAGACAGAAGAAAGAAGAGGAGTGTAATGTAATGTAATGTAATGTATATATATATATATATATATATACATACATACACATACATACACACACA
The DNA here is from genome assembly GCA_036023855.1 of Gadopsis marmoratus. Taxonomy (NCBI): domain Eukaryota; kingdom Metazoa; phylum Chordata; class Actinopteri; order Centrarchiformes; family Percichthyidae; genus Gadopsis; species Gadopsis marmoratus. Next base: position 54,493 of record JAVQJF010026326.1, on the reverse strand, counting down.
CATACATATATATACATACATACATACATACATATACACATATACACACACACACACACAGTATGTCACAAGCCTACTGACTCTCTCTCACACACACACACACAGGCAGACCTACCAGGAAGAAATATGCATGCATGTCAACTGAAATAGAGCTGTATAAACAAGAATTCTAAAATAGTCAAGAAAATGAAAATATAACAGAGGTCAAACAGGGCAGCATGGAGATTCTTCGCTACAATGCTGAGAGTCGCAGGTAAGGCAGGCAGCGGACTGAACAACCACACAAGCTCTGTGTTTCTAAAGCTCAACCCTTTTAATATTAATCCATGAGACAGAGAGAAAGAGGGAGAAGAGAGATGAAGGGTGTTTGCGTAGGCTTATTAGAATGCCCATCATAGAGAGCATTATATTATTCAAATGTCAAATCATGTCAGCCAAATAAACACCACAATCCAGATCTTCTATTTATCTCCTAATAGCCGTTATTACACAATGCCATGAGTTTGTGAGTTAACGCTGACTGGAATATGAGAGCAGAAGAAGCACCTTTATTTTTAGTTATGAGTCCCAAACAGCAACGGGCAGAATACACAGTGGCAGTTAGCTCTGAAATGCTAATTCTACTAACACGGCCAGTGTTTTGTTTATCTTTTTGTGCCGTGCATTATAAAAACATGTATATTTTGCTGCTCGGCTGGCCATGTACCTGCATGATTGAAATGCTAATTTGCAAATGTGCAATGACCTAGCCAGACTCCTCTTACCACCACCCCCTCCTCCTCTCTCTCTCTGCCAAAACAGCCTGAGGTATCATCTCTCCTCCTAACAAACAGCAGCGTGTGGAACAGCCCCTGCCTTTCAATCCAAAGGGATATATTTTCTCATTAGAAATTATACATCTTCCCTGTCCATATTTATAGACGCAAAACCAGGGGAATTATACTGCAGAGAGAGTGAGAGGGACAGAGAAAGAGAGAGGAAAATAGTACAATGAATGTTATTACAAAGGGCTCTGATTGAAATTTTCCTTGGGCGTATCAAAGCCTCGTTTACCGTTTGACCTTCCAAACTCCGGGACAAGGACTTTCTTTATTGTCTAGAAGGACGCAGTGGAAGGAACAGACAAGCAACTCGAGGATCATCATTCAAGTGTCCCCAGCACAACAAAATCCACTAACTGTGATTAGCATCAATATAATGCAGATATCAGCAGTGTGAAATGAGAGCAAATTGGCGATGTCAACTGGCAACCAAGAACTGGTGTTTGATTCGAAAATTAGGTTTCCTGTAGCATGAAGATGTGGGCGCCATGAAAACTCTGCAGTGGTCTTGTCTTCAGCGTTTGCACAGAGTGGACGGCGAACTGACACTGGGCTAACAGAAATGTCACTTGTTCCAACAAATGTGAAAGAAAAAAAAAGAAAAAACGTGACTGTGGACCATCAAACGACAATCCTGGCCCTGTCACCTCACACACACACACACGCTATGTTTTGTATTTATTCAAGATAAAATGATGATGATGGCGGTGGTGGCACAGATGGCAATGACCGCTGAGGATAGCTAAATTACCTGCTCTGATATTGGATCCTCATCAGCAAAACTGACATGTTCTGTGTGTGTGTGTGTGTGTGTGTGTGTGTGTGTGTGTGTGTGTGTGTGTGTGTGTGTGTGTGACGGTAACATGCAACGGAACTCTATTAGCTGTCTTCACCTGTCAAGCCTGATCGTATTGTCTTGCATCTCATTTAAGCAGGAAACATTTTTGGTCTGTTTTTCTATCCCATTCCAGGACAGCCACTCTACACTGCATTGCTCAGCTCGTTTTCACCGGTGACACACTTACTTTTTTCACCCCGTTTTAATTCTCTGCGACAGTCATTCAAATTTGGCTCCTCCAACCTGCTGAAGGGGGAGTGACACATTACGACAGAGCTTAATATTATTTCTAACCCCCTCCCCGCCTCATCACCACCCCCGCCGCCGCCACCTCCACCCCCACCCAACAAAGGGAGAAGCAGGGCATCAGGGATTTACTAATTTCAAATTTTGCTGCTGATTGAGTGGAAAAAATAACCCCCTCGGAACTTGTTCTGCTTAATTACATTTTTCAGTGGCAAAGGCAACTTGAAAGACAAGAGCTTGATTTGACTACATGAACCTCTCAGCGTACTCTGTGCATGAGGCTGGTTAAGGTGTGTGTGCCTGTGTGTGTGCGTGCTGGGAAGGAGAGCTGGTGGTGGGGGAGAAGGGAGTCGTCAATTATCCTTTGATTTCAAAACGGAACATTTTCCCAGATTAATATGTCTGACTGCTATCTGTATCATTGAAACTCCCAATGAGATGCCATTTTCTCTTACATGAATCATGTTGAGGGGAAGTCATTTACGCTCAGCCCACCACCCCACCACCATCACCCCAAGCTCCGACCACAGAAGTCTCTGGTCTCGCCACTGTTGTGTGGAATTTGGCATGGTGCTAATTTGAGTGCTGCTAATGTAGCATAACGCAAGACATCAAGAAGCATTCAAAGCCTTACAACCTGGCCGCTGTGAGAGACACTAAATGGTGTCTTATTCTCTTCCTCTCCTCATTTCTGAGATTAGTTTGTATGAGCCTGTTTCTGCATTAAGCTTTGTCAAACGCCTTTTATTCTCACTCATCTGTTTCTTACCCATTCAAGAGGGGGAGAAAGAGCGGAGCATAAAGGCAGCCAAATGCACGAGTGCAGTATCTTTAAGGAGCAGCACATCTTGCACGGATTTAGGCTTTACACGGCTAGCTACCACAATTTCTAGAAAGATCAATTATGACGTGACTTAGAGCAGGCCTGAGGGAGCTGCCAGGCTCCATACTCCAAAAAACCGTGCTCCACCCTCTCCGCGCTGACGACTCAAAACAAAAAAAAAAAAATATGGAGCAACAGAGCAGGAGTGAACGGGAGGGGAGGAAGGGGGAGGGAAGGAGAGGAATGGGGGTATTTTCAGTTTCAGTTACATCGATGACTCAAATATTCCACCAGCTTCAAAATCTCCTCGCTGAAGTAGAAGTTCCACAGGAAACTCACTTGTTTGAAATGCAACATGCACATGCACATGCGCACTTTCGTACACATATACACAAAGGCATATACACATGCAAAACAGCACACAGAGTCAACCACACACGCCAAATAAATACAGCGTGCACGTGCGGCAGATCCACTGCCACTGTTGGAGTCAGAGATGAGGATCTGACGGCAGCACTACCACTCCCTAAAAGCCTAAATACAACTGAGGTCTGTCTCTGGGTCAGAGAGGGGATAGGCAGTCTATCAAAATACCCTCACACCAAGTTCCTTTATTTGCTCAGTATCAATCTCAGCATTAACCCTCTGCTAATGGGACAGCTGTGGGTCAGCGCCTCGCATCTTCGGGATGCCAATCAAGGCCTTAAGCTGAGAGATCAGCCTTTGGGACAGAGGTGCTCGTCTGCCTCTGAGTGGCTTTTTAAACACGGAGACGCCCGTATCGATTTTAGCTCTAGCCTGAAAGAGAGGAGGGAGGGGTGTATTGCACTAGCTGAGGCCTGTGTGGGCTGTGGCTGTCTGTCTGGACGGGAGCCATCCCCTGGTCCCCGGTCACCCTCCGCTGATCAGGGGGCCTGACAGAATGACCTAGCGGAGAGGCACTGAACCTGCAAACATGAAGGGGGCAAGGAGCTGGAAGCTCGAGGGGGTCTGGGCTGGCGGGGGCAACATCGGCAGAGGTCTCAGTAATAGAAAAGGGTTTTAACCTTAATGTTAGAGCCAAAACCCTGTTAGAAGCCAAGTAATCCCCCCTGCGCTGCTCTCATTTGAACTGGTTGATTTTTTTCTTCTCTCTCTCTCTCTCCTTCTCTGTGAGTGGCTTGTGCACCGACACTGTCTTGTGTGGCGCTAGTTAAGGAGGCGGTCAACATGAGCTAAGCAGTCCACCTACCAAAATAAGGTAGAAAAGATAAAGGAGGCAATTTTCATTTCATCAGTCTTCAGTGTATATTATAGAAAATGCATTATAAAACTAAAATGCCACAATTCTACTATACAGAAGTGCAGTGGTCAAAAGGAACACATTTATTCAAGTAAGTATAAATTAACTTGGGAATTCCCTTTGTATGCCAATTTATACATCTACCACACTGAACTTAACAGTACTTTTATTCCACTGCCAATTTAGATTTTACATTAAAAGCATATCATTGACTTGGCAAATATGACGCATTGCTTTCGATTCAACTAGCCAACAACATAAAAAGTAGTTAAAAGTTGCACCACCTCCATTAACTACAACATTAAATTGTTCCGTCCATGTAAATATATACATACATCTGTACTTTTACATAGCCAGCATTTTGGATGCAGGACCTTTCTTGTGTAGCTGCAATACCGAGGTTTTGCTACTTCCATTCAAATAAAAAATCTGAATACTTCTTCCACCACCGCAGATATGTGATGCACAAGAAGCATATAGACACAAAGGTCAATTGGTGTTAAAACGACTTGGAAAATATCCAACTCCTCTGCAGTAAAGAAGGACACCACACTCTTCCTCCACAATCAAAATCCATATATGTTGCCTTGTATCTAATATAAGCACTTAAAAGACTGCAGTCCAAGAATTGAGGTATGCATATGTAATCATTTGGCTCAAGTATTTTGAATATCTTAAAAAAAAAAAAAAAAAAAAAAAATTAACAGTGAATAGGCTTGGGCACTTCGGGTAAAATATGCTAATTAACATACTTGAAATTTCCCATATGAAATCTATCTGCACCAAGACAATGAGAAAATAATTACAACAGAGGTAGAATTACAATGGCCATTTTAATCAACCCCTACACTAGCATTTCACCCTATTTATACAGTTTTTGATTCCATGACCCACTGGTAAGTAATCACTTGAAAATTACGGTTCAGTTTATAATAGGCCTATACTTTAGACACATAATTTCTGCAGAGACAGGGCTCTGAGGATTACAATAAAGATATGAATCTTGCATAACAACTATCACCATGTACTCCCTATAGCTGGAAAAAAAACATGCTAGGGAAAGAAAACTGGCACGAGGTTAAAAAGTATTTAAGTACTTAAGTAACTCCAGAATATAGATGAGGCAAAGTGCAACAGTCTGAGAATGTTGATTCAACACTTGGGCAGCAAAAATATTTGAGCGCTGATGATGAAAATGATGATGAGGAGGCACTTGCCCTTTGTTTTATCTTAGTCCAACTCCACCTACTGTCTAGTATAGTTTTGTATATTAATTTTAATTGTTGCACCGTCAAGGAATCTTTACTTGCAAGAGAGGTGCAAGTATGAGGCACTCTCCCGTTAAACAATACCTTTAACGGCATTTATTAGGGGTCACAAATTCACTTCCAAAAGGTCAATTCTGCACACAGGCAATAACCTTGAAGGTGTGCCACTAAAGAGTCCAATCAGGGATTTACACAAAGGCCAGGCTAATGTCTTTCTTTAAAAAAAAAAAAAGGGAGTCATGTTATTTGACCTTCATTTCTCACTACAGAACTTCACAGAGATAAAAAAAAATAAAATAGATCAGTTCTTTAGTAAGGTCAGCTTTATCAACCACAGAAGCATTTAAAAAAAAAAAAAAAAAGTATTTGACAATCCGATGAATAATGTGACGATTAAACTCCTAAAACTGGTGCTGGGTGGTAGCAATTTATTCTGAGGCAGGGGCTGGAGAGCCGAGGCCCTGTTTGCAGGAGATATCAGCTGCTTGAAATCCCAGAACGGTCTCTTGAGGAATGTCTGTCTCCCCCACAAGATTCTCCGTCCTCCCGCAGGATGGCGGAGCCACAGAGGAACTGTTCACTGACAACGGCCTTACAGCAAGGGTAAGTTTTTGGTCTAACAAGCCGCAGCGGTTGGCAATCCCAAGAAACCACCACACTTCACCTTTTTTTTTTAACCCCGTGAATTTATGAAACTTCTATTTGTAATGATAATTTCAGCTTTTTAGGTCACCCGTGATGATTAATTGTGTGGCGAGGTTCATTTACTGTGTTTAATATACTCTCCTGAATGCATGCTGTGCTCCACGAAAAACTGTTTAAAATTAATATCGTAACTGCTGCCATGTTTACTTTCCTGTTTTTAAGAGAGCCCACTGGTTAAAAAGACATCTTGTCAAAAGTCATACCTGAAATAGGATCTGTGCCATTATACCAACATTACAATATGCTTCCTCTTGTTGTGAAAAGTCACCATCCACATACTGTACACAAGCTTTAAATGGGACATGGGGGGGATGTAGGCAGGGAGATGATTTCTTATTGATTTCTGCTTCTGCGGTGAAGAGGGCTCTCAATTACCCGCGCCAGCGAGCGATCCGTTTGGTCACCTCAGCAAGGAAAACCACAGCGGGACTATGACACATATGGGTTAACTTGAGCCCTACTGAATATAAGAATGTAAGATAAGATATATCACATATATGAATATAAGAACATCTAAACAGACAGGTGCACAAAACTCTCACAAAGATTTGGGGTTTTGCCTTTATTTGACATGACTATTTTATGTTCCTGTAACTCTCAAAAGAGAAAGTATCTCCCTCATTTTAAATTTCCCTTAACAGACTGTGTGTGTGTGTGTCTCTGTGTGTGTGTGTGTGTGTGTGTGTGTGTGTGTGTGTGTGTGTGTGTGTGTGTGCGAGAGAGAGAGAGAAAGAGAGAGTATGTGTGGATGTTGGGGGGGGCGACATCAATTACAACGCAAAACTGTTGTCACAGGGGCTTATCTGCTGAGATGAAAGAATAGCATGCCTCCCTCCAGAAGTGCAATACTCCACACACCTGCCAAGCTAGAAAGACCTCTTGACAGAAAATCATTTTCTCTTGTAACTGAATCTCTTTTCCTCGCCGATTCAGTAAACAAGCCACTGGCAAGTCATTAAGCTTAATACAAAAAATAAATAAATAAAAATAAAAAAAACCCGGGGGCAGGAAAAGGCACCCTGGAAAAGTTAACAACCTAGAAACAAAAGAACTGTTGTGTTAAATGCAAACACAATCCTTATTATAGCAAGGCACTTACATGGATGGAAGCAATCAGCTGCTATTAGCCTTCGCTGACACACCTCACTCTTCTTAAGAACAATAAAACACACACACAAAGCTTTTAGCCAGTTTCCTTTTGTGAATTGCAACCCATAGCTCAGTATCAAGTCATTTCACTGAGTGCATCTAGACTTTATTAGACCTGCTAATAACTCGCGCAGTTCAATGCCAAATAATTGTTTTGTAACACCTCCCTGTGCCAGGACATTTGTATAAAACAATGTGATATTTCACAGTTACAATACAGGTTTCCAAAGTTTGCCAAGTTTAAAGTCAGATTATACAACGCAGAAAGTAGCCAACCATCATTTTAAAATCTAGAGCGTATGTTGTTGGTATGGTAGATTCTTGGTAGGAATAATTTACCCCTGCAATGTTGTCTTAGGCTGAAAGCTGGATGACACTGAAGACGCTGTCCAACAGAAAAATGCCTGTAGCAGCTGGAACAATTCCTCTCAAATAGGTAAATGTTTGGTATGGGATAAAAACATTGTGGTTTAAGATGCAATCACTCCGTTAAAAACGTCAGTGCCAGAACCACAAACAGGATTTCCCCACTTCCAAAGCACTGGGCCGAGGGCTGGAACGAGATGCAAAAAAAAAAAAAAGAAAATGGAGAAACGAGCCAAGTCTTGGTCATTATGTCAGAATGAGAGAGCGTGCATGTTGCCGTGCACTTGCCAAGAGACCTCGGTGCTATCTTGATATTTTAATTGGAAACAGTTGGCCAATTGACCCTGCCTCATGCATGTGCACTACACAACTGTCATAATAGCTACTCTTGACAGTTGGAGCTTGTTAATAAAAAAGGATCAAATGATAACCGTTTTAATGTTAAATAAGACACTGACAAACACCTACTGCAAGATGAGCTCTGCCATCTGACTAAGCCAGCAAAATATGTCAATAATGTTCACTCTCTCCAATTAAACAGCTCCTTGTTGTTTATCATTAAAAGAAATAAATAAATAACACCAAGATATCCTGCTGTCCACCCACAGCTTTCCCAGGTCGTTAAAACTTACTTCTCACAGGCTCGCAATAATTAGGCTTCTCCTTGGTCACGTGACTTTGTCCCTCAGTGTCTGGTTTCCTGGGAGACGGTGTTCTTCCTGATGATTCACTGTCACAAGCATCTAGGGTCACAAGCATTTAATGTTAAACCATGGCTGAAGAAGGAAAACCTGTTGCACACAACGTTTAGCAGCAAAATGTTACGCTTCATTCCTCCAAAAACAGAGGTAAACCTTTAGTGCGGGGTCAGCGACAGTGGACAAAATATCAGGGAGAAGCTGGACAAGTCAGAGGTGCAGAGGCCGCTCTGCCTATTTTTGCCAGAAGAAACACAGGCGGCTGGCAAATGGTTGCACAACATGGTGGGGCGGTTCAGGTAAAGGCCTTGCCAGAGCTCTGGATCTTATTTTCTCTCCTTCTGTTCCCGGGCGTGCTCTACCTGCCAAGCTTCTTTTTACTGCCATAAAGAGTGCATTCATCTAAATTGGAAAAAGTATGTGGGCAAAGAAAACTCTAGGCCCGATAGCTGTGCAAAAGCACGAGAGACAGTTCCACTCATCTCTCAAAGCCGTGTCTTCTGGCTTCTTGACTTCAAGACTCGCTCATGCTTTGCTCGTGGCACACTGCTGCTTTGTTCAGTAAATAAACCTTCCACAATGACTTTATTCACTGGTTTGGTGCCAGATGCCTGCTCATAGCCTACAGTTTTTCGCACAGCCTGCCATTCTTTGCAGCAACGTACCATATATCTTGAGCTACTTTTGCTGGGATTCTAAAGAAAAGCCAGTGAGGAATGATTCAGCAAAACCTAGCAGCCCTGTTTACCGAAGCCTGATGCGTTTGCTCCGATGCTACAACACTCTGTTTGTAAGCAGTGATGGATGAGGGAGTGGAATGGATGGGCGCAGGCCAGCAGCCCTAGATAGATATGGCACATATCTCAGCTTGGAGCTGATGCATGTAGCGGCAGTTGCGTTAGCAGCAGTACTGTGTGATGCATCGCAGTATTTAGTGATCACAGTTAGAAATAAATTGGTCTATTCTCAGTACATCCACAGTCCCCCGAGAGGGGAAATCCAGTCTTAACTGCAAGTGCCTTTGAAGGTCCAGCGAAAATCCATTCGCAATCCAGCAGCCGCAATGATTGCTTACTTTGTCCTACTTTGCTATTTTTTGACAGTGCCATAATGATGCTTGGTATAAATAGGATGGTTAACGGTTCATTGCTTGTTTGAAGAAAAATGAAAAGGGGGTGTGGGGGCAAGCTTATTTTACATGTGATAATCTTAGGGGCAACTAGAAAGTTAATTAAAAACTATAATTGGCTGTGGTTGCTGTTAATAGTCACCAGGGCGTCTCTTCAGACTTTATCGAGGAAAAAAAAAATAAACCAAAAACATTATCACGGTTTAACACTTGAGCACAGATACTGATGTAGACTAAAAGTCACACGTGAGTATAATTCGAGACGACAATGGCGATATTGTCCAAAGCCGACTGATAAACGCCGATACTTACGAGTAATCCGTTACTCGTTTCCTATACGTGGCTTTCCCCTCGTGTTCTCCCACGTTTGACCGATCGGGCAACACGAGTTCTTGACGGAATATGCCCCTGATGTTTACTGTCTCATTCTCATTTCTTCTCCACTGGCAGCATGGAGGAGGTGGAACAGAACAACTTCACGAGCACACTTGAGTGGTGCACTGTTTTGCAGGGATTCCTAAATGTTTGCATGTCACAGAGAGCGTTTAAAAGCAGACCCAGGCCACAGGGATGTGGGTGACAGACCCACTGAGAGCACAGTCATGTTGCCAGATGTGAACCGGTGCAGGGCCCCGGACACACACTTACACTTTGGGAGGTCGTTTTGTCTCACTGTCCGACCACTTAATGAAATATTAGTTACATGACATCTCCCAGGACCCTCTCACGGCCCCCCTATGAGCCCCAGACCCCACTTTGGTCACCTAAAGTCAACTTTTACTCCCCATGCCTTCGATTAGCGGCCTGCCCTGTGTGCCCTTCCTTACCTTGTGAGGCTGACAACAGGGGACTTGACTCTTGCTGAGGGCCCTTCCGCGGCCCTGCCGGCCCATCCGGAGGAAACACGGTCTCCTTGGACATGAGACGGTCGTCTTTTTGGGACACACACACACACACACACACACACACACACACACAGGGCAGAAGACGTTCCTTCCTTCCTTCCTTCCTTCCTTTCCTCAGCCCTCAGCGCTGTGAAAAGCAACGTCCCAGCATCATCAGCACAGGCTCGAGGACACGAAACCCCCCCCACGCACTTATTTAACCCGAGAACGTCGTCTGCTTTATTCACACGCGCCGAGAAAGTGGCGTCGAGCCGCAGTAAAACTTAGTGGAAACTTCGCTTCGCTTCTCTACAGCAACTCGGCTGCGAGGCTCCACATGCAGCTTTCCCCGTTTCTCCCGTTTTCTTCACCAGAAAGAAAAAAAAAAAAAAAAAAACAAGCGCCGGACGCTCGCGAAGTGCAGCTCGTGACACGGTGTTTATGACGCCATACTCACCGGTCCAACATGACAACTCCCTCGCCTCAAATGTGACCTATTCCCATCCATCCTTCCTTCCTTCCTTCCTTCCTCCCTCCCTCCAAACTCTTTGCCCGAGACGCTGGTGACGAAGCGAAGGAACCGGGCGAAAGAGAAACTTCAGCGCGGCCCCAAAAAAAAAAACAAAAACCCCAAAACTTTCCCCGGTAGCTTCAGCTGCCAGTGTGTCCCCGTCCCACTTCGCCCAGGGCTGTCGTTGACGTACACAAAGTCTGTGTGAATAAACTCCCCGCGGCGCCGTCGACGCTCTGCGGCGGCAGTTTGCGGAGGAAAGTTGCGCCTCAAACATTTTCATCACATCCGGATTCCTGCAGCCAGTGAAGCCGCTCGTCTCTCTCCCTCCGCTGCGTTCACGGCGCCCAGCACGTGTCCCCCAGAAAACACAGTTAGGACCAGCTCAAAAATGAAACGTAAAAAATATATTTAAAAATAAACAAATTAAACACTGGAGCCTAATTCGTTCTATAGTCTACATTTAAAGACATTGCTGAGAGTGCAACGTGTTAAAATGCGTCTCAAAATGTCACATTCAACGGAGCGCACTTTAGGACCTTGCACATTAAATGGGAGTAAAAAAATCAAAAAAAATCAACATCACATCGTCCTTTCTCGGCATGTGATCGCTCAGTTGCCGTGGAGATGGTTTAATTAATGTCACGTGACCTTGGTGTGGCATTCCGGTCACGTGGGTGGAAGGCCACGCCACGTGGCTGTGGCTGACGGCCTCCTCCTGGTGTAGTAACAGTGCTTTGTTGCTACATTGCGTCATCTTCATCAAAGTCCAGTTTGTGGCACTTTTGCCACACTGAGAGGCCGCTGGGATCCCGGATGATAAAGGAGGAAATGCCAACTTCGACAAAGCACACGAATGTGAACATAACTGCAGGACGTCAGCTGGAAAGTTAGCCAGAATCAGTGAAAAGTTTGAACAACTATAGATATATGCCGGGAATACTCTAAACAACCTCTTTCGTCCCATCATCATCTTTTACTTTTCTCCATTGCACTTCATATATAATTCACTTTAGATAAATCACAACGGAGCCCCGTGTTGTGTCCTCTGTGTAGTCAGTGGGGTATTGTTAGTGCACTGTCTTGCTGATTGCCATCATAGCCATTGAACCCTATTGGTAACAGTGTAAGTGAGATTTAAGCCTTGGTAACACGAGAGTGTGGAGGTGATTGATGTGAAATATGCCCTCCCTCATTGACTGGCTGAACTCCATTTTCTGCTCCTAATGCAGAAATCACTCCGGGTCCCCAGCATAATGATTTACGATGAATCTGTGTCAATGTTGAACTCGGCAAACCCCACGTAATCCATCTTGCAGATATACCTACCTACCCCGCCCCACCTTGCCTGCTCTCGCCCGCCCGTCCCCTGCCTTCGCGATGGGAAGGTAAGGAATGCGTCTCTCCCTCTCTCCCCCTCTATAAGTGTTGAATCCATTACAGGGCTGATGTGTAATCACAGTGGACCTCTGTGCCCCCTCAGACTGTAATTACCTGGATACAGATACTCCCTCTCTCCATCCCCTAGAGCTGCTCAAAGCCAAGAACTCTGTTAACCAGCATGCAGTGCTTTCAGCCTGCCTATCTGGGTGGCAATGTGGAGATATAGTTGAGAGATGGGGGCCTGTAAGAAAAAACCATGGATAAAATTGCATTTAAGCATTGGGATTTTGACCTTGCGGTGTGTAATGGCTGTAGATTGAATCACGCACAGAGCAAATCAAAGCACCTCGGAAAACTGACTGCGAGGTTCCCCCACATATGGAAATCTTTTGAGGACTGTCTGTACATGCAACATGACTGCACCGTGAAATCAACCCCTGTTGTCTGTCTTTGTCTCTCTTACAGGGTGACATCGCTGTTGCTGCCGACAAACATTATCTTGTGTGTGATCATGTGCATAGTGTCATCCCGCCACTCCCCCCCTCCTCAAAATAAGTCAAAGTGGAGCCAGCTGTGTAGACACAGTAGGCTGTCACACTGTGTCAAGCGTCGGTGTCAGCGTTGCATCTGCTGCAGTCACAACTCAGAAGACACAAGGAAACGTCTCTCTGTTGACTTCATCTGTTTGTTTGGCAGCCCGTCTGATTGCTGGAGTGTGCACTGCGAAGAGATGCGCCGGCTCAGTCGGTGCACACGCTTCCCGGAAAGCCTAATCCTCCTTTCGTCTGGGAAAAGGAGGGATTCTGGCCCCAAACAAACACGCATCTCTGTTTGTGGCTTTCCCTGGCGCACGCACAAACACGCACGCATCTCAACAACACTCCCACTGCAAGCTCCAACACTGCAGTAATCCAAGCATCGTAAATCGGTGCTGCATGTCTTGAATACATTTTATGAACAGAATAACTCCTTCTTCCTGTCTTAATGCTAAGCTAAGCTCAGCTATATACGATAGATGGACAGACAGTACATACTTTATTTACCGTATAGACACGGGAGTGGTATCTAGCATCTTATCAAGTGCTCTGCAAGAATGTGAACAAGCCTATTTCCCAAAAGTGTTTAACTGTTCCTTTAACACACAGATAATGGCACAGGTGCAAGAGTCTGAGCAGTCCAAGTGTTCAGTTTTCCGATACACCTTTATCATTAACTGAGAGGATCCCCTCTTATCACGAGCTTCTTGCTAATCACATTTGTTTTTTGTTACAGAGCAAAAACCTTTGCAGAAACTGAGGTGAAAAGGAGAAATGGCTGTAGGACAGAACATCTGTAATTATCCCTAATGAGCCTACTCCTCGGGAAGGCTGCGATTCTAATAGAAATGCAAAAGTTGGCCCACGTTGGCCTTCACGTCGACTTTAATGGCCAGGCAAAAGAGTTGAGGTGTCGCTTTGAACAGCAAGAGCCGGCACCTGTACCTGATCAAATCTTCAAAGATTTTACACACGAGTCCCCACAGAATGAGTAGAACTTAATAAGTAAGGCTTTTTGAAGCTGACCGTGACACCATCTGAACCCTGACGCCCTCACATGATTAATAGCATTATGGTAAGTCCTTTTTTTTTACCCAAGTAAAGGATTGTTTGAGGCTGTCTGATCAAAACATCCAACCTTTTATTGGTCCAACTGTTAAAGGAGGCAGACTTTATGTTTGGCAGTTTGAATCAATCTGTCTGGATGTGGAATGGACATGAATAGGGCATGAAATGATGGACTCACTAAAGAGTAATGTCTCTGATCAGAATGAAGCATGTTACTGCAATTGATTAGTGTTTCAATGCAAACAAACACCCTGTGCCGCTAGGAACAAGGGCACTGGGAGTTTAATAATGACTGACTTTCTGCTTATATAGCTGCACATCTGGACTGCAAGTTTGGAGTAAGAAGAACGCACATAATCAGTTGCAAATGGTCTCGCAAAAGCACCAGACTTCATAAATATGTATCCCTCGGATAAGGAAAGAGAATAGCAGGTGATTGACGATTAATACGGACGTTAAAAACAAAAAGAGCCCACTCGGCGGGTTATCACAACAACTTGGGCCAGGCGATGCAAAATCCACATGTGAAGAAGACGCCTGCTCCGCAGCTTTAGAGAGCATTCAGAATGACTTCTGCCGGCTCCTGGAATATTACAAGATCAAGATCGACATCCATCTGTGATTAATTTAACTTTATTGACAATCGTCCAAAGCCACGAGACAGAAACTGCGTTTGACCCGTCGTCCCGGCTCATTGCTCTGCCATATGCTGATGTTTTGACGATAGGTGGAAACTAGAGAAAGGTGGAATCTGGTTTAATACTTTGGTCTAAATGCAGAGACCATTTGATATGAGAAACATAAATATTCACACAATAATACACTCACATGCATGCCAGCACAATACACACCTCTTATTAGCCACCTCTTTGGCATCGTAACACATGGAACAAATGCATCTTTCTCTATGACATTTTACACTGTGGGAGTGACATTACATACATGCCAGTCAGGCCTTACAGAGCCGTTGACTTATCAGAGTATATTGTGTCAATTGATGCTAAGTTATAAGTTCGCGACAGAAATGACTTGTGGCTGCTTCTTACGTGATCTGAACCTTCAGGCACACATTCACAGAGAGACGCTCGTGATCACTGCAGCTGCAAATTAGGAGTAGCCATTATTCTTGTCATTATTCTTCTTTTGCAGATGTTATTTAATGCATTTCTAACCCCCACAGTGAATTTACTTTAATATCTGCAAATGCTGTGTTTTCACTCGTGAAAGTTTTGCATCTTCTTCGTCTTTTGCTGCCTTTGTTGTCCAATGTGGAATGATAATCAAAAATGTCAGACTGTTTGGATTTCTATGATCCTTCACAGATTTGCGATTAGCATAAACCATAAGCCAAGCTAAAGCGACACTGGCTAAAATCACAGTGGGATCCTTATTTGTTAAGGCGTGACGTCTCATAGGCTGTGTGTCCTGCTTTGAGCTCTCTCTCGTGGTGCCAGCACGTACCCCCTGAGTCCTGTTAGCGAAACCCCCGGGTTGAGGCAGATCAGATTTTACCCACAGACACTCACAGCCACCCGCACGCACATGAAACCAAACGCACAAATGATACACAAACAAAGCACAAATGTTCGCTCAAATTAATGCAATAACTCTATCTCTCTCTCTTACACACACACATGCACGGACACACTTCCCTGCACACTCCTCCACAGTCCACAAACATACCTATTTCTTGATTAATTGGATGGCCCTGCCTAAGCTTCCTAGATTAGGCTTTGACATAGGTTATAATTAAATAAGACAAATTCAGGAAGAGTATGAAATCTCTCATTTCCAGAACAGAAATGGGAATTTTAATTTACCTCACGCCGAGACGAGCTGTGGTCACCTGCAGAGAGCCAATTCACTGTGCATCGCTCGGCGCATGATGTCTGGCTTGGACAGAATGTGTCGTTAAAATAAACCCCCAATGCCAATTTATGGAACAGCGGTCAAATATTTATCCAGTTGATGAGCTGGGCTGTGTGTTCCTCCCTGACAATAATTAAAGACAAATCCGAGCTAAAGGTGAGCAGCAGCCATGACATCACTTCACAAATGGCACTCAGATGGCCAGGTTTGAATAAGTAGTGGACAAGCACCCAGGAAGTGTGCCAGGCTTTGAAGCCAATTTGACATGGTGGCCAAACCATGTAATTACAACTTCCAGGTCCATCACGTGACGCACACTGGCCCCATGAGACTTTTTCCCATAGACTTACATTGTTAAAGAGACATCTGTAAATCAGCGGACACTTTACAACTAGCTGGTACAAACACTTAAATAGCCCTTATTTAAACCATTATGTTCCAAAAGTTTCAAAATGCATAAACAGCCAACTCCAGAGTTATAGATCACTGCCATTCATGTGAATGAGCCCGAGGCCGAGCGGTTGGGACGCGGAGCTAAAGGAAGAGCAAGCGCACTAGCACTAGCACTAGCACAACATTTGTAAATATATACACATAATTGATATTCTTTTTTTTTTTTTTTGAAGACCATGTAATTACTCATATGAGCATAATGCGTAAGTTATGTTGAAGATCCGGGTAATTTTATACCCAGGAAGTTGAGCATTTTTGGCTTCATGTGCCACTGAGCAGCTTTCATAGGAATGAATGAGGCCCCCGCCTGTGACGCTGTATCCAGTTCTCTTTATACAGCCATGGTAGTGGACAATACAAATGTGCTTTAATTTGTTATTTTTTCCTTCTTTGAGTCATGCATGACGATTGAAAGCCGGGCTGGATGTGTAGTGCAGCTTTGGTAGTTTCTCCCTGTTAGCATGTGCTGGTGCATGCTGGTTAAACATCCTAAATGTCAGAGTGCCTGTTCATCCAAACTAATTTCACCTTCTCAGCAGCTGTGGCGAGAATCAGCACTGTCAGTCTGGAAAACGGAAAGAAATTAGTTTGCCTTGTTGATCTGAACCTTTCACCTCCGCCAAAGCACAACACACCCTCGACATGACGCAGTGGAATAGCAGTCTAATTCTCTCATCTGGAAAAAAGAGCATATTCCCCATCCTCCACTGCACATGCAATAGATTTCAAAGATGTGAGAATGAGCCTCAATGCCCTTATTCGCTTATGGTTGCCTGTTAAATCCTCAGCGGAAGCTATTGAGGAGTAGGTATGAATGGGTATGAATGGGGTGCTGAGTTGTGTACTGTGGGAAGGGCCTGTTGTGATAGCTGGGGTTTCTCAGACAGGGATCACAGCCTGAGGTGCTGCGTGTGTCCAATGAACAGTGCCCAGCACCCTGGGATAACAATGAGAGCAGAGCAGTTCTGAAAATCAATACACTGCTGGAGCTCTCAGTGGTCTCCTTCATAGAGAAATAACAGCATGCCAGAGTCTATCTGTGTCTCTTTCTTTTTCCTTTCTATCTCATTTTTACACTCTTTCTTTTCTGCTTTTGTTTTTATGTAAACACAGCTCACATACATTTTTTTTTAAAAGTGACGTTAGGTCAAAAAAGTGTGTGACAGTGATACAGTGCTCCATACAGTAAACACTAACTCATCTAATGCATTGATATTTTCTATACATCTTTCAGATAAATATGCCCTTATAAATGTCACATCTAATCCATGGACTCACAGCATTAACGCAAAGACTGCGAGACGTGCATGGAAACAAGTCAGGATGGGAGAAAAGGGGGATTTTGTAAATCTCCCATCAAAGTTGTCTAATTATGTTAATCAAGAATTCTCCAAATGTCAGCGTTGCTGGAGAGGATGAGATTTGGAGAGAGAGTACTGTAAATGGTGAGCCAACCAATCAGCTGGGCCACAATGATAGTAATGGCATTAATTAATTAAAGTTGGACATACAAAAGAGGCAGGCTTAAATCAGGGGAACACTTCAAAAGTGAACACATGAATTAATATCAAGAATCAATTTGTTGCAAGATAAATGTTTTCTTATGCTGAATCAGCAGAGATTCTGCTCAGCGTTTATGGAAATTATGAGTTTTGCTCTCGAATGAGAAATCTGCCATCTGCAGAGAGTGACATCCACTAGAACTTGCTGATAGAACTAAATTAATAGAAGTGTGTGTGTGAAATCTTTTTTTCCCCACCTCTTAAATAATAAAATTGAGCAAAACTCTTCAAATATTATGTATGAGCATGCATTCAAGCTGGTATAATAGCACAGATGTTGAACAGAATAGCCAGTTAAGATCATTCCGCAGACACATGCTAGTCTGAGAAAAAACCACCTCTGACTTCACAACACAAAGAAGTTTAGAGGTGTAACGCATTAACCTTAAAGGAAGAGTCACGACATTAATGCGTACAAAAACTGAAGTGTAAAAATTACAGGTTGTTTTTTCTGAGGCTGGAGAATGCTGGTGCTAGCAGGTGGTTTTTGTTACATTTGAACAAAGCTAGGCTAGCTGTTTCCCCCTGTTTCTGGTCTTCATGCTAAGCCAAGTTAGTATGATGAAAATGCTAGCTTAGCTTAGCTGCTGATTGTAGCTTCATATTTAGTGTACAGACATGAGAGGGGCATCAATCTTTTCATTTAATTTTTGGCAAGAAAGCAAATAATCATAAGCTGTGTTCCAAAATATCAAACTATTTCTTCAAGAGCTATCCTAGCATTGCGTTCTGAAAAGATTTCCTATTTTTTCTGTGGTTAATACATGCTTCAATGTATGAAAAACGGTGAAAAAATGTGTTATCTTCAGTCTAGATAAACAAAAATAGGCAGAAAGTCAAGACGTTTCTGAAATATAAAGAAATATAACACAAAATCAAAATGGAATACTAATAATAGCAGTGGGAAACGTGCTGTAAGACTCCAGTAAAGCAGCAGGGTTGTGTGGGAGAAAGGGCACAGCAGCAGACATTAAAAACAATCCAGCTGTTTATTGTGTTTGCAATAATTAGATCTTTAACAGCGGGAGGCTTTTTCCCTATGATTCTCTAATTTGATACAGTATCATCTCATCCCCGTGCCGCAGGTTAGCCACATAGGGAGTAAACATTAATTTAATGTAACACTTCATTCAAAACTCCTGGGGATCTCTGCTAAGTGTTGCAATCTCTGACTATTAAATTAATGTTGTTTGTTTCATGGTGGAACAAATAGAATATACTTGATGAATTAGCGCCTTTGCTGAGCAGGTATTGGACAATTTAAATGATGCGCTGTAGTGGCTGCAGCATTAATAACATACCTGGGGACAATATTGGATAACTAACAGACTGGAATTTAAATATAGTGTTATCATTTATATTAGTATTTATATCAATTTGATGAAGTGGATCATATTGAGTCTTGTAGCTTTTCTGTGATATATGATCATTCCAAAGACGCATTAATAATTTGTAAGATCTGTTGCCGGGGCACCCTTGTAATTCTTGATTACTGACTGCATGTAATGTAGATGATTAAAGTACTCGGGACATGCATTTTAAAAGGAACTGGATGAGAGTGTCAGATAAAATGCCTGAAATGTAAACTTTTTCACTGTAAATGGTCAAACTTAAAGTTATTGTAGTAGTCAGTGACGTGTCAGCTCTTCTTTAGGACACATATACACTGTGCTTCCCATAACGCCACAGAACTATCTGGAATGGGCTTGAGACAGAACAAAACATTACACGCCATTTGCATGTCATTAGGAAAATGCAAAGCCACCTCCCCCTTTGGGTTTAACCCCTTATAAATATATTTAAATATATAAATATCATGAATACATCAATTGAAATTGCCCCCACAACACAACCACTAAAAGCACACCACAGTCCCACTATGGAGCTGCGTTGTCTCTCTCGGGAGGGGTCATGCGTGCAGACGGCTCCACGCACATGCGCACACGCAAACAGAAATCATTACAACTTTGCCACATATTTCACCCAACTTATTCCTGACCCTTCTCATAAACACACACAGCGCCTCACACTCCACCCTCTATAAAATAGTCACACACACACCCTTCCTCACCACCCACACCTCCCTGTCACATAATCCCAGCCGTCGTTCTGACTTTACAACACAGACTGTCTCGCTCTGTCTTTTGCTACTTTCCCCCCCTTTTCTCCCTCGCCTTTTCTCTCTGTTTTCATGGATCAGCGGAGAGAGCAATTACATCAGCGTCGGTCTGGCGGCCTGGAGATGAAGAGCTGTGTGGCTGTGGGCAAACACCTGGCCACGGTTAGAGGAGCAGAGCAGGAGGAAGGAGGCAGGAGGAGGAGGAGGAGGAGGAGATGCAGTGTAGACAGATGTGCTGCAGGTTCTTTGGGCTGTGGGGAGGCCTGGAAGCACAGTGTGTGTTGGGGGTTGAGTTCTGATGGAGAGCACTGAAGCACAAACGTGAGAACCAACAAGATGTATGTGTGTGTGCCTATTTGTAAATCCTGTGTGTGTGTGGTTGAGTCGAGTCAGTGAAGCCCTAAAACAACCCCCCATCACAAGCAGTTAACATTACAATCCTTCACAGCAGTCAAAACGCTGCGCCACCAAAGTTTCAGGCGATCCGTTCAGCATGCGTCTGCCTTTTTACTTATTGACAGAGTCACGCGCATTTGCATTACAAAAGGAAACTGTTTGAAAATATGCACAAAACATGTCATCTCTGATATGGCTTCAAAAAATGCTTCAAACATGCCCCAAAACACTCAAATGTAAAGAGGACAATAGAATGTAAAACACTTGCCGTGCTGCCATTTCCTTTAATCTGTTGCTGAGGGATATTTAATGTGAAGAGAGAAAGAATGACACGAAGCAAAGGAAAAGAAAGAATGAAATTGAGTGACAGAGGGAAAGAGGGAGGGAGTGGGGCTGCGTGAGGATCCCAGATCTGCTCTTTGACCTCAGTCTAACCTCCAAGAGGCCTTAGACAGGCATGTGGCTCCCATCTGGCCTGGCTTACCATGTTTTATACCAGCTGATTTATTCTTAAATGTTACTTGGATTAGGCTGCTATGGCTGATTTAGCTTTAGTTTTTATTCATGGCTCAAGTTGGTTTAACTGTCATACATTCTTCTTAAAAAAAATGCGTTTTTACACACTGTACATATTTAGAATTTTAGTATATAAATCAAAGCAATTCACACATTCACAAACATGTTATGTTTGATTTGTTCTGACCCAGTGTAGACAGCAGCGCTAATTAAAATGACAGCTTATACATTCAGAGAGACAAACATATAATATAAACACTTGGCTAAAATGCTTGTTTTCTAGCAAGGGATGTAAACCTGCCTTTCTTTTCCTAGATTATTGCCTTAGCTTCAGCTGAGATTCCGTAATTGAGTGTAAATTTCTGTAATTTAAATGCCAAAGACGTACGACGAAGACTTTGCAGCTCTTTTTCCCCTTAATGAAGCGTTCAATTTAGCCTCACTAAATTCAGGTAACATTCAAGATTCATTTAATACACACAATTATTAATTATGTCAAAGTGTTCCTTTAATGTAGGTTTTCTCCATGAGACATAACTTGATTTAAAGGCACTGTATAGGCCTGCTTTATTTACAAGAGCATGAAAAAGACTTTGCTCGTGAGAGACCAGAAAACTGGCAAAATTAATAAGAGCTCAAATGCAGACGCATGAGAGGGAGGTTGAAGCGCATAAACAATCTTTAGATGGTAAGTGTTGAAAAATACAGTTGCTATCGGATAAGCAGTCAGACAGCCAAGCCAAGGAGCCTGAAGAAGGCAGTTGGACTGAAAAACAGGTATGAGGTCATACAGGAAGGCAGGCAAACAGAGAAACAGCTGGAAAGCAAAGACAACATAGACAAACCTGGCAAAGGAGTGAATTCTGGCTGAAAGTGTACACATACTGTGGCTGACTGGTCAGGTAATGGGTATTTAGTTTTAATATTCCAAAATATGACGATATTAAAAACATCAGTAAGAAATATCCCACAACCATGTCTTCATATCAAGTAACACAGACTGAAAGTGTTCCTTTTACTACAAATAGGACACTGTACATCTTAAAATTAAATGTGTATCGAAGATAAATATTGGCTCAGCGGCGGGTCCAGTTTGTCGAGATGTGTATAAAAGCTTTGCAGCAGCTGTAGCTGGGATTGTAGATCTAGCTAATGCAACTCTATCCGAGGATGCTGATCTTTGTTCTCTGCAGCTCTAACTGTCGTGTTCTAATACCACATGACCCAACTCGGAGGCACTTGTTGCAGATGAGCGTAAAGCCACAGCACGCCTCCTAGCCAATTAACAGTGAAATCAACCCAAACAGATTTCCAATGGATAAATCTTTAATGATACCAGGGATTTTACGCAAACACACATTTGACAGTGCTAATTTAAAGCAAATAGGAAGCTTGATTAAAAATTCCCCAGGCGGTGGGGGGGATAAATGTTTGAATAATTTATCAGATTTAATTGACATGACTGCAATGTTGTAAACAGAAATGTTTTGATGTTCGTAATGCTTTTTGACACGATGAGATTTTGGGACGGTTCCAGGGAAGAGAGCAGTGGAATTTGAGAGAGCGGGGAGAGGTTCACGGGGGGGGGGGGGACCCCAGGAAGTGAAAGAGGCATAGGAGGAAGAGGAGGCAGAGAAAGGGATTCGGGGGGCTATGGGGATGAAGGGTAGCCTTAGGACTTTCTATTTACATATTATTCCAGATCAAGCTGCCTTACAAGCACTACTGGGTATTTTATCATAACAAATAAAAAAATAAATAAGGCAGGGAGTGTGCAGGGCTATGATAGGCGGTGAAAGTGATCAGCAAACACAATGATACACAAGCCTGGGAGCCAGCCTGAGGCTACAGCACTTTGGTTTGACCCCAAGAACGTGACACTAAACAAAGATGTAAATACGGTGAGAATTGAGAGAGGAAGAGATAGAGGGGAGGAAGGGAGGCATTCTTAGGCCGAGCACATATGGTGTTTGTCGCAGCGCTGCACACAAAAGTACAAGCACACATCAAGATAGACAGAAAGAGGGGGGGGGGCGGGGGCATCAGAAAGACTATGGAAACCATGTCGTATTCCACAGGCTCATGTTCCACTGGGGAACCCAGCAGGGGTTACATGGCCAGCAGGTGCAGGGCCACCACTTCTCCGATAAGAAGCCGATCTGCATGTGCCTGTCTGCTTTCCTGTCCACCCAGCCCACTGTAAACATCCCAGTTATCTGCAAACAAACACAGTTTAGTAGTGACTATGAATGAATACATCAAATTTTGATGGAATTGCCATGTTGCCCTCCCCCCCACCCCCCTCGCTCCGAATGCATCTCCACCATGATACAATGTACACCTGAATACATGAATAGCCAACAAGCAGGCCCTCACTGTTTGTAGGGGAAATGTTGACTGAATTTTTAAAGATGTTATTTTGATTTGACACGACTGCTGGCTCAGTGGAGTTCAGAGGGGGGGAGATACTAGACAGCCAGAGGACGAGACAGAGAAATCACACAAGGAACGGCCCGTGTCTGGGGAAGGGGGTGGGATAAACAGCAGTGGGAGTAGCTAGAGAGGACGGAGACAAGAGCCAATCAGCTGGTAAGGGATGGAATCACCATATTGACTGTCATGGGGACAGACAGTATAGAAAAGGAGGGAGGGTGAGAGGAGACAGAAGCTAGCAGATAAACAGGTCCAGAGATGACAGGCTAACAGCGACAGTCCTACAGGTAAAGACATAAAAGCAGTAACACATGAAGACAGATGCAAAGATACATTGTACAATCAGATGTCAGCATTATAGACAGCAAAATAAAGTCACCCAGACCGCCTGCAGGTAATGGAAGTAATTGGCACCATTTGTTTTGTTCTTACACCTTCAATTTATTCCCAACAAAGACAATAAGAGTCAAAGTGAAAACCACAACGCGCCTCCGCACTGTTAGCTGCTACGCACAATGCAAAGAAAAAAGGGGCGCTAGGAGCGGAGCTGACACTACAACAAATGCGTGTATGTTGCCTGACAATGTATCGCTTCCACATCAAAGGAAGCCTCACCTGCAAAGGAAGCGAGGGCGGAATAAGCGGCGGCCCTCGCTTTATTAACTCCCAATCAATAAGCGTGCAGTCGTGGCAAAGGTAATCAGGAAACACTGGCAAATGGCCTGACAATGTATCAAAGCCGATGCTCCGAGGCAACGGCGCAAACTCTAACAAGCATTTTATTACCGGTAGCTGTTACTGGCATTAGTCAAAAACCAAGAGAGATAAAATAGAATAAGGAATGCAGAGTGGCTGGCTGAGAGGGCCCCTCGGCTGAGAGCGCGCTCACCCCCCCCCCATGCGTTTGATAGCCGCACGCCTCCTCTTTGATATGATTACAAACATAAATTGCTTAAAAACATCAAATGGGCAGCAAGTTGGAAGCAGACTTTGCTGTGACGGTTGCCTGGTCTAGGGGGCGATGAAGCGGTGCTTGTCCGCAGGCGTGCGACGGTTCTGCTGCGGGCTTTTTATTTGAGCCACAGGACGTTTTAGTGCAGAGTTCAACAAAACTACAGTTTTTTTTCTCGCCGTGCCTGGCGTCCAATGTCCCAAAGTAGGTGAAGAAGTTGTCAGACTCCTAAGTACAAATACTGCTTTACAAGTTAAAGCCCTGCATTCAAAATCCTACTTAAGCACAGACGTATTATCAGCTAAATGTACTTAAGTACCAAAAGTAAAAGTACTCATTGCGCCATGGCCCCTGTGACTGATATATTGTTTATGACATTAGATTGATAATACTGATATGTTGCAGCTGGTTGAGGTGGTACTTTAACTTTGCACACAGTTTGGTATTTTAGTCCAGTGGTTCCCAACCTATGGGTCAGTCCCCTTCCTATAATCACAAGATAAATCTGAGGGTTATGCTATACAAACTCACGCAGACATTTAAAATATGACAAGGGGCCCCAAAATAATTTGACACTGTGGAAGATACACTCAATCGCTTCCTTGCCAAGAGTTAGACGCGGAGATCGATACCGCTCTCATGTCTGTATGCTAAATATAAGGCTACAGCCCGAAGCTGGTTAGCTTAGCTTAGCACAAAGACTGGAAGCAGGGGGAAACAGCTAGCCTGTCTCTGCACAACAATAACAAAATCCACCTACAAACACCTCTTGAGCTCACTAATTAACGGTCGGAAGTGCAGGATGCCGACAGAACAGGCAGACTGGTGAAATTCAGTGATTTTGTTGTAATTGATGAGCTTACAGGCAGGTACACACGCAACAGGCAGGTCCGGGTTTGGGTGACAGAAGCTTGAAGGCACAAACACAATGCAAGACAGCAACACAAACTAAACACATGGCAACCAGGGTGAACCAACACTGGAACAAAGGAAGCGGACCAGTATATGTAGGGAGGCTGATGACAGAGGTGAGAACAGATTGGGTGGGGCAGTCAGGTGATGGTGAAGGTGGGAAAGTCCGAGGGCATCTGGTGGACTACACTGGGAAAACATCAGTGTGGCTGGAGAGGGACAGGGAGACAGACTGTAACAGTTATGGGAGGCTATGTGTTTGTGTTGAGCTAAGATAGCTTATGCTAGCTTCATATTTACCATACAAACATGAGAGTGGTAGTCGTTTCATCTAAATCTCAGCAAGAAAGCCATTTCCTAAAACGTCAGACTATTCCTTTAACAATGCACCAATAGTAACTATAGCTGTCAAATACATTACATGGATTAAAAAGTCAAATATTACCCCCTGAAATATAGTAGAGTTAAAGTATAAAGTAAAATAAAATAAAGTAAATGTACTTAGCTCCCTTTCCTCATCCCATTTGTCTCTAGCCATGCTCTTACCGTTTGGGAAGCTTGATTGGGGGGGGTTCTCACCCTAAGGATCATATACAGGTGAGGAACCAAGATTGAAACCCGCTCGGCCCTTCAGCTAATTTGTTTGTTTCTTTTGGGGGCATAGACGATATTAAAAGGAGATCCTGAGCAGCACAGCAGCGGGGAAAGAGGGATGGAGGGATGGAGGGAGCTGGGGAAGGAGGGAGCCGGGGAGGGGAGGGGAGGGGAAGGAGGGATGAGTTTACAAGCCCCAGGTACGGTGAATGGGTGAGAGAGAAGATGCGAAAAAAGAAGGCAGTGTGTGGAGTGGGGGGGGGTGGAATCTCATCCAAATAATTTTCACCCCGTGGGCGCTAAAATGCAAATCACAGATCAAAGAGGCTTGGAATGGAAACTAGCGAGATTGGGAGAGAATATCATCAAGCTGGGGTTATATATGTATGTTCAGGATGTGAGAGACATGCTGGACCCAGGTAATGGAGCTGACCTTTACTTGAACACTGCCCCGCACTGCCACTATCATTTCCCCGCCTGCCTCCTCGCAGGATTATAGCATGTACAATACACTGGAAAGTCATTTACTTTCCCCCGTACAGTAGCTTTCTTCCCTTTCTGTTTCTCTCAACCTTCTGTTTATACAGCCTATTTTTCTGTTCTTCTTTTATCAGCCTGTGAATGCGCAGTTTACACAGACGCAAGCCTCCTCTCAAAGCAGTGGCGAATTCCCCTCCACGTTGACACGGAGCTGATATTTGGCAACGAACTCTAGAAGACAGATTAAAGTCAGGGAGGATAGTCAAGCCGCCACAGAACAGTACAACAGCCAGCGTCCAGTGAGTGAAGAACTTTGCCAGCTTCGAGTGTTTTTGGAAAATCTCGAGTGGCGTTTGAGTTTGCAAGACACAGGAAGCAAGTGGAATCATCCCGAAAAGCACCTCAGTGGAACGAAAATTAAAAAACGTCACCCGACACTGTGCCTCTGTATGCACAGGTGAGAGAGGGCATGCAGTGGGTGGAGAGAGAGAGAGGGCCGAGCTATATATAATATATATATGTAGCGGAAGGATGGTAGACTCCGTGCAAAGAGTCTCCACATTAATGGCTAATTAATGTCTGTCTCTCCATTAATGTCTAATTAATTATTCACCCACCTGAAGCTGTCATAAGTTTTTCCTCTATTCTGATATCATTAAATGTGACAATGTTGTCCTGCGGCACGTACTTCTGCTGTTCGATTCTGACTGGCAAAAAGAAAGCATTTCATTTCATAACGTAAAGCACAACACAACATGTTTGGACTTGAGTGTATTTGCAAGGCTGCACCAACGAGGTGTAGTTCACAAAATTGCCAACTTGTTCGTGGAGATTTTGTCTTTTTGAAGTTACAGCTATACATTATGTGGCATGATTCCCAGCCTGTCAACATGCATGAAGCCTATATGAACTCACCTTTTACAGCTGTACATGACAACAGCATGACAGGCTAAATAAGTACATTTTACAGGTACAATTTTGAGGTACTTGTACATTTTAGTTAATGTTACTTTATACTTTCACTACACTACATTTCAGGGGGAAATAATTGTATCCCACTTTTGTTTGACAGATGTAGTTACCAAATACGTTTCAGTTTAAGATTTGACCTGAAATAAAGTAAATAAGCTTATAGTCATACAATAAACCAGTGGCTTCCAGTCTTTTTTTGTCTTGTGACAGTGTTTCCTTGGGGCCCCGTGTCACATTTCAGATGTCAGATGAGAATTTAGCAGTTCCACCGAAAACGGATTTCCCCCCTAAACTTCTCAGATGGTTTCATTTCAATAAAAACAGTTTGAGGCTTGAATAGCTTGTACAATTATCTTAGATTTCACGAAAAGTAAAGATTAGAGACAAGTCTGAAAAATAACTACATACAGTATATGTGAGTGAAACAGAACTTGTTTTCTTCTTTCCCAGCTCATTATCTTGTGACCCTTTGAAGGGGCCCAGACCCCTAGGATGGCAACCACTGGACTAAATACACTACTCAATTCTAGCCAACTGTATAAAAAGTACTTTGTTGTAAAAATGCATTGATGCACAGTACTGGGAATATATCTGTATCAAATAATATATCAGCACTTTTTATATAATATACATGATATATAAATATTTTGAGTACATTTCTTTACTTCTTAAGTAAGGTTTTAAAGGCAGGACCTTCACTTGCAATGGAGTATATTTACATTGTTGTGCTGGTACTTTTACTTAAGTAAAGGATCTGAATACTTTTCCACCACTGATTTCTTCACACCGCCGTACAGGAAGTGGTGAGAAGCTCTTTTACTCTCCCTTCCAAGGTGAATAATAAAAGATCTATGGTTATATTTAAATGAACGCTGAACACCTGAATCATCTATGCTAAAAACAGATAAACTTCGAAATGTAATTTTTAGGAAAAATCCATACACATCAAAAGAAATGCCCTTCTTTTATTTTCTCTCTCTTTCTCTCTCTCTCCGCAAAGTGAAGGTTCATTTTCAGTATCTCTTTCCAGAGACGCCAAAAGCACCGAAGCCCTCCACTGATTTGGATTAGCGGGCTCGCAGCACTTTGACTCTCGCTGCCACAGGATTCCAAACACAGCTGCTTTTTTATAGCTGGTCAGCACAACCTGTGCCGGGCCACGCTCAGTCTTTACCCAGCCCTCCTCAAAGACACAGTTTCTTCTGCACTGTCGTCTCTTTCTCTTGCGGTATTTGCTTTTGAATGTAAATCCTTAATCCTCCCATCTTCTCCTTTCTCCCTCCACCTTTACCTCTTTTCTTTTTATTTGTCCATCCTTTTACCTCTCCATCCCCTCGTTATTGCCAGCCAACCCAATTTCTTTTTTTGTGCCTGGTGTCACCTGCTTTGTAACCTGATTACTTCATGATGGAATTAGTATGTATATTTAATGCATTTCCCCCCCCCTTTTCTCCTCTCTGTCTTTTATTCTTTTTAAATCTTGATGAGTGATGCAGGGAGGAACGGAGATGGGGTGGGGTTGCTCTTCTTGCATGTCTGGCGGATATGCCAGGCCCATGCTAATAAATGACAGCTGATTTATGCGTCTGTATTCTTTTATTTATAAAAAAATAGCAAGCGGGCTGATTTCTGATATTAATAATACAAGTGGATCCACTTTGATTAGGCTTCAGTGGAGAGCTGTGCATATTCAGCATTACAATTAAAGCCTCTGATGTGAAATAGGAATGACACGCTAATGAAGCGAGCTAGCGAGCCTGAACCGCGACTGTCCAACAGCATTACGGCCCATCTCGGATGAAGAGTAATTATACGAGGAACACTGAAATGTCATTAAAAATCTTCAGTAAGTGATTTAACCCACCATTCCTCACTAATGCCAGATATTTCTTCTTTTTTCTTTCGTTACCACCCCAACTCCCAAGGTTTTCCTTTTCCTTTTAAAAGCAATGTCTTTCTTTTCCACAAGGCCAAGAACAAACGTCTCCTTCAGAAGTTGCATAAACAAAAAAAAGGCCACCGGACTCCTTAAACACAAACATATTGAGATTTGAGACAAAGACATACAATTGCATTGTCCTAATTTAATTGCAGAACTCGGTGGTGCCGGTGGTGGTAGGTAATTGAAATCATTTCATTATAAATTCCATTATGAATTGGTGATTAAGGCCAGAGGTGATTACCATGGATTAAAGATGATAGTTTTTTTTTCTTCTTCTTCTTTTTTCAGCATAACCTCTCCAGCCACCTGCACGCTCACCACCTCAAACAGCTTGATTTATCACAACTCACATGAGGGAGGAATGTAATATGAGAGAGATGTAATGTGTGAGAAAGAGGGGAAACGCGGGCGAAAAAAAAAGGCAAAGAGTGTGTTTGAGGGGAGTGTTGTGTCTAAGAGGATTTAGTTAATCTGATTCCACCCTTTCATTCCGGTTTGATGTGCTCATTTTCACAGGCAGAAGCAGCCTAGAAGCATTTGTTGTTGGTGTTGTTAGCATACAGAAAGCATACAGAAAACAAATAATGAGCTGTATCATATCACCATATCACACTCATTAGGGCTACTGTCAAGTCTCTCTGTGCTTGTGTGGGTGAGTGTGTGTAGTATGTGAGATGGGATGGGGGGGTACCTGATAGGAAGTGTGTGTGTGTGTATGTGGTAGATAATGCCACAGGCAAGAATTCATGAATATCAGCAGTTTCTCACCATTTTGTTGGGTTAATCCCTTGTTTCAGTTGGAGAAATAGGCATTTCTCTTGCATACATTACACCGGTGCCTGCACATCACATCCACACAAAGTGAAAAGTACCTTTACGTCAGGCCCCTCTGATGTAATGATGAGTGAAGTTTTATGTATCGAGGTCACACAGTTTTTTTGGGCTGTTTTCTTTTTGTCTATCTCAGCAGCTCCTTCGACAGAGTGGAAAAATCAGACTTGTGGCGACGGGGGCAGGTGAGTAAAGTGCGGTGACCAGTGGAAAACGCAACACTGGAACAAGCTTCAAAGACGTCTGATCTCGTGGGATGTTTTTTTTTTTTTTGCTTTCAAAGCAGCGCATTTTGATTTGAGTGAGAATGTGCTGACTGTGAGGACTCAACTGGGGTTGTTTTTGCATAAAAGCGGGCAAAAGTATGACTTACCTAAACCAGAAAATGTACTAAAAACTCTGAGGCTACTGGCACGACGGACACGTGACTCCTCTGATGGCATCTGACGTGGAGCACGACGCCTCGTGGCACCCAACTCGGCACCGGATGGGCAGTAACTGGAGCTAGGTGGGGCGGGCAACGGGCACGAGAGTCCCCTCGCCCACCACCAAACCGAGCATCATGCCTCGGAGCTATGCAATTATTTTTCCACTGTGTCCAATATCAACTTGAGAGCA
The DNA here is from genome assembly GCA_036023855.1 of Gadopsis marmoratus. Taxonomy (NCBI): domain Eukaryota; kingdom Metazoa; phylum Chordata; class Actinopteri; order Centrarchiformes; family Percichthyidae; genus Gadopsis; species Gadopsis marmoratus. The sequence goes on along the minus strand of JAVQJF010026326.1, from coordinate 24,137 downwards.
ATGCAAATTATTTAAGAAGCGCTTTTCAGGGCTAGCAATTATAATAATGATGATCTCAATTAGCGTTGCCGTTGCCTCGGACTATTTAGCAGGCAATTTTGCAGCCTGGGGGCGAGGGTCTTCTAGGGAGCCGACACGCGTCGTCAGGTCAGAAGGGGCGGAGAGAGAGAGAGAGAGAAAGAGACAGAGAGCGAGAGAGAGAGAGAGAGTCGGCACTCTTAATCAATAAACTGTGAGACTGAGAGATATTTACCACCCAATCCCACAAGGGGACGGTTCATAAATTGACCTAATTGGTCAGCGTTGGAGATGAAATGAGTGATGCCAGGGTGCATTGTCTAGGGCAGGATGTAAGCCATTAGCATTGTACTGAGATATTCTGAGATTTATTCCATGTCAAAGAGGTTCAAGGAATGGTTTGCTTGAAATATGCTCATGCGTTTTCCCTCGAGAGTCAGAAGAGAAGATTGATGCCACGCCCACGTCTGTACGGTAAATACAAAGCAACAACCAGCAGTCAGATAGATTAGCTTAGCATAAAGACTGAAAACTGCTGGTCTGGCACCGTCCAAACGTAGCACAATCTGCTTACTAGCAGCTATAATTCTTAGAAATTGACAGGTCACTGTCTAATTTGCCTTGTGCAGAACACAGCGTGCTGGAGAGTGGTATCAATCCTCTCAACGCAACTCTCAACAAGAAAGACAATTAGCATGTTTCACAAAAATGTCAAACTGTTGCTTTAAAGCTTCCGAAACGCTCACTTTTTCACAAATCAACTCCAATTTCAGTGCGTTCTCCGTTTCCCATCCTCTTGCGTAGTGTAGTGTACTGCACTGCGCTGTATATTAGAGGGACTTATTTTCCCCCCACCATTCATGTGGAAAAGGCTTGCACCACCAGCTACCCTTTCTTTTATTCATCGTACTGTAAATAACTCCACTTTATGAAAAGCAGCCAGTGTGACTCACGGATACCTCTCTAACCACAACCCATTATTATTTCATGGCCTTTGAAAGAAGGGTCTATAGCAGGCGCGCTCACACTTTAATGTCAGCGCTCCCTCTGATGTTGTGTAGTACACAGCGGCCCTTGTTGCACTCCGTATGCGATCCCTCACTTGAATTCACAAACACTATCAAGTGCATAAATAGCACGGAGGACGAGTGCCTTGCGAGCTAGCTAATGCTCTGGAACGCCATTGCTGAGGAGATAACAGGAGGCTGCCATGGCTGATGCCTGGGACTGTCATGGGGGGGGTGGAATGAGGAGTGCGTCTGTGTGCCTTTATGAAAAACTCTGTTGTTTTCTGACCTCTCATGGGACATCATATGGTAAGGAAAAAGAACACGCATCAGCGTTACGATTAAATGACCAGCGGACATGATTCAAAGGGTCCCACGGTGTCCCTGAGCACCCTTTGGAACGTGTAGAAGGCTCTCAGCATACAGACGAGTTAATGGGCAACCTATTGGTTATGGTAGATTCAGTTTGAATCTCAATGAGGGTGTCAGTGTGTTGCTGCTCCATGACCGACAAGGTGCGGTAGGCCTGCTGGAGTTGATTTAGCCACATGGCCTGTCATAGCGTTTTACCAGTCAACATCCATCAATCGAAAGGCTAAAAGGCATTTTTTCCCCCCCCCCGTTTCTTTTGAAGTGTCAAGAGGAAACTGCTGTCTGGAAGACGGATTTAAAATGATGAAATTTCACATCTTTGTTTTCTCTCCATGATGCAGAACTTTGATGGAAATAAGGCAGATTTTTTTTTTTTACATGAGCATGACAACAGACTTAATAATGTGGTTGGTGCCAAAAGCACTTTTGCAGTGTGTAGCCCAGAAATTAATCTTAGCTGCGTAAGTCACTCCTTACAAAAGCCTTTCAAACATGGCTGTACCTCCGTGTATGCTGGGACATGCTTGTGGTACATGAAAGCAGTGGGCTTGAATCATACAAAGGCTAAACCCATTACAGGTCCAGAGGGGTGGGCAATACAGTGCCTTGTCCCGCTCTTCTAAACAAGACTCTAGGTGCTGCAAGCTGGAACAAAGCTGTGTAACACACACATTAAACTTTAATTGTTTTTTTTTCCCCAACGCCTTCCTTCACATCTCCGAAGTAGCAGCTTCTGAAACGTTAAAAGTGTAATGCCAGCTAGATTTTCATGGCTGTGCCTTTGTAGAATAAAAGATATATGTGTAACAGTGGATTTCTCTGATGCTAGAGGTAGACAGTTGCTTTTCAAATTCCAAGTTTTGGTCCTTTATTTTATTCAGCAGTGAAATGCCATGAATACAGAAAATAATAACATCTGTTACAATTCTCAACCATGACCTTCTAATGTCAGAGAACCTTTAACGTATGGACACAGTACACAGTAATGAAAAGTATCAAAAAAAAGTAGTAGTGAATCTCGATCAAAAGGAAATGAAACAAAAGTTTTCACCAATTACATAAACATATGTTTGCTACAGTCCCAATTTACTGTATACATAGGGGGATCATATTCCCAATTATTAGAGAAGGATAGCAGTAGAAAGGATACATGACTCAACTGCCAGACATAATGCTTCATAAAGTATGCACAGAGGTACAAGCAATAAATACACACATTAGGTTAAGCCTTACAGCTACGCAAAGCAGATGCAGAAAAAGCAGGTTTGCTATTCTTAGCGAGCAATGAGAGAGAAACAGTAAAAATTCAGGTAAGTCAGAAAAGAAACACTGAGATTTTTTTTTCCTCTTAGAAAAAAGTCTGGTAAATTTATGGGTCCACCAACATTTTTTTTACATAAGTATGCACAGTTATCAAAATACAGACAAAAATCAACCCAGAAAATCCAGACAATCCTAAAATCTAGTGGAGGAGCAGATCGCAGTTCTGGAGGTCTTTCTGGTATTATGTGCAAGCAACTATTTTAGACATTTTTTTTTTACTTAATTTATACAAAACCCATGCAAATCTACAGGTAATATGCATTCTGTGGCTGACAGGTTTTATCCCTCCCAAAACAGTATATCTGAGGTAATGCACTCCGATGCATTGTACGTACATTTAGGCCATCGTCCCAATGATTTTTATTATATTCTTTTTATTGGTTCTTGTTTCCAGTCCACCAAATGATTTTTAGACATGCATTTTTTTAAAACACAATATTCCCTTACAGGTAATCTATACATTATCATTCTACAAATGTTTGAGGACAACCTATTACAATGCAAATCTTCCGTATCTTGACGCAGGGAATGTAAACGTTGGTTTGAGCCACGTCCTATGAGACAAGCGCGGTAAAGTGTAACAGCTCTTGTGGCATTCTAATAACTCGTGCAATCTGTCATAATTGTTCTGAATTTGTTGTGCAGAGGTAGAAGCTTTTAGAAAGCCTTTTTGGGTAAGTGGGAGAACCCCTTTTTTTTCTCTTTTTTCCTTTTTTTTTGAAAGACGCAACGTCCTTTTTTTTTTTGGTGTGATAAGATTATTAAGAACGTCGTCTTCAAGTCGTTTTGCTGACTCCAGCTAAGTGTTGAAGGGATAAGCTTTGTTCCTGGGCCCAGTACCCTCTTGACGTGGAACTGGCGTCTGTGTGTGTGTGTGTGTGTGTGTGTGTGTGTGTGCGTGCACCTTGCATACTGCGTGTTTGTACAGTACTGCACGTGTCTGCGTGTTAAGCTCTTACAGCCAGTTACTCGGCTTGGCACAACACCTGAAAACAACATATGCACAGTGTTTCCACTTTGGTCAAAGCGGGCAGACACGTCGCACCTTGCATCACAATACAAAGCCACTCGTTGGTTCTTTGACAGCGTACATTTTCTGCAGCTGGAGAGTTAACCGAAACAAGAATGTCGGCAGACCAAAAGCTCGGGTGGTGTGCGTGCGTGTGTGTGTGTGTGTGTGCTCGTGTGTGTGTGCGTTGGCAGCGCGTGTATGCTATTCTCCGATAGGGTGCGTGTGGTTGTTTTAGCATTTCTTTATCCCATACAAGAGGAGGCAGAATTTTGTGTAACTTTGGTTTACTGAAAACAGAAATGACCATTAAAGCAACAACACTTTTCTAGATGAAATTAGCTGTGAGGGAAATGATGGGATGTAGTCTCCACGACAACCACTTCTCTTCTTTAGTCTGTTAAATACCAAGTGTGTTACAAAAAGCTGGCTGCCTATACAGAGTACATCAGTGTGGACACCAGTTGTATCTATATAGTTTAGAAGCTATGAAGCACACAATGAGTATTTGATGACAAGTTAAAGCAAATATCACCTAGAAAAGGTTAACCTTCACCTTAGATATCCTCTTCTGCAATGGCTATTATTTATTTGCTTTTACATGGTAACCAAGCCACATCATTTCATATCACCTTGAAATTATGACTTATTTGGCATCACTAGATATTTTTCATGTTTGGTTAGCGATGTTTTCAGTTTCGGTTTCGACGCGGCTCGGAACAAAACCGCCAGGGAAATAAGACGTGACATTATTTTGACAGTCCCACTTAGAACATTACATATTCACTAGGTAAGAAACAATAAACAAACAAAAAAAAAACAACCCAATAACATCTGATGTGTAATGCATAACAGAAAGTAAAGAGAGAATTAAAATAAACTGCACAACAACACAATGTTTCTGCACTTCCATTGAATACACAAATGTTTTGTTTTGGTCATAATCCACTTTTACAGTTAGCTGCTCTCTACCAGTCAAATCACCAGCACAAAAAAAAAAAAAGAAAAAGAAAAATGCCTGCAGTTCAGATATCACGTCGCCTTTTTACCTACAGTACGTCTGGCAGAAAATCTCCAAAGTGGACGCTCTATGAGTTATCAAATTACACATCAAAATCAGCATTTACTTCCCCTCTCTCTTACTCGTGATCATCTTTGTATAGGGCTAAATGAAACAATCCCAGAGGTTATTCGAAGGTAGTCTGCGGAACAAAAGCTTCTCTTTGTACTAGTTTAAAGTCACAGAAGACGGACCAAGAGGAGTTTGGCGGCTTCTGTCTATAAGCTATTGGCCATTGCTAGTGTTGGCTTTGGTTTCTAGCTGTTGCCTGTGACTGTTTGCAGGTAGACAAATCTTTAGAACGAGGAGGTAAGGAGAAGAGCAAGAAGAAAATTATGCAGAAACACATTTGTTTTGTAAATGGTACTTTACACAAACTATTATCCCCCCCCCCCAACTGAATTTCCAGTTTTTCATTTACGTTTAAATCACAAACAGATAATACACTGGAAGCCAACTTTTTTTTTTTCCTCTCGCACTTTTTTCTGGACAGCTGCAAACAACAGTTTTGGTACCGCAGTTCCGTTACTGGTGTGATTCAGGGAATGGCATTTACAGTTGGTGGTGTCTAAAAATCATATTTGGAAATTAACGATGGTATAAAAAAAAGAAAAAAAAAAGCTAAAAAGAATATACTGGTTTTCATAATAGTAGCAACATACAGGCAGTGACACAAATTTCTGAGACTACTCCTGTGCAAATGATAACAGAGCAACAACTTGAATTGAACCAGCAATTGTCTCTAGACATTAACAACTACTGGGGGTTGGATTATTCACAAACATAAAACGTCTTCCTTTTTGGCAGTATATGAGGCCGCTAGCTTTCAACGGAACATGATTTGCTCATTTGTTTCATGGTGTTTTTCCCCCCATCCATGAGTCCGTCATCCTTGTACTGTGTGTGTGGCCACGCCATCTCTAATAGGTCTCAAAGAGTTTTTTTTGTTTGTTTGTTTGTTTTTTTTTTTTAAATCAGACATCTCATGCCTGTCATGTTAGGGAATCCCAAAGGGCTGCAACAAAGAGTTCCTTTGGACCGGTCTCCATCCGGATGCATGCTCAATAAATAGTCCCAGTGGTGAGAGAGACAAAGAGAGAGTCAGCTGTGGTTGCTTGGACTGTGGAGTGGTTTCTAGTCTTGCAGGAGGTCTGTGTGAGAGAAACAGTGCGGCTGGGTGAAGGGATACGGCGACCAAAAATGGTATCCTAGTCACTCCAGGTCTTCTGATAAGTTCCCTTCCTCCAGCTCCCGGTCATCGTCCAGCTCTGGACTGTGATTGGCTGTCGTCACCAGTGACATCGGACAGTCGTCATCATCCATGTTAAGTGGCTCCTCCTTCACGTGAATGGGTGGCCTATGACACAATCACATTGGTGATAAATGTTAGGTTTTCACGTGACGCATTCCTGCAGCCAATAGCACTTGTTTGACCAAGAACTCGCGCGTCATTTTAAAATCACGTGCAAAATGTGCAGTTATTGGAAAAGGCCCGAGATTAGAAAGACAGTGTGCTAATTATTACCACTATAAAATAATATGTAAAATATGGCTATGAATTCCCCCACAATGTGGTGTTTCAGATGACACACAAATATTTTGTTGTAGCAAAAAACAGGCATATAACAGCCATTGCACATGCATTATGTAGTGAAAGTAACAACCATGTTGTTTGCGAGACGCTAATTCGACATGATGCCTCACGTCTACTGTAAGTAAGCACATGAAAATTGCATGAAAAACATGGCCCCTGTAAGGCCGATAAGCTGTGATGTTCCAGACATGTTTGGCATTTAAAAAAGTTTACTGATGACACCAGGTTGAAATACATGAAAAAGGAAAAAGGGGGGAAAAAAACAGGCCACATGATAAATAATGGAGAATTTCTCATCCCTGAGCCCCCTGGAGCAAAGGCAGAGGAGAGGCTTTTTTATCTAGTTAATAGAAAGCGCAGCCACTCGTTAATATGCAGGGGCTGTGCATGTCGCTCCTCAAGAGGAAAAACCGGCAGCTAGGTTCTGCCATTAATCAACTTCAGCCCCGGCAGTTCGCTCGGACACCATGATACATGTTTTTAACTCTAAATGGATGAATATCTTTAGCCACTGTCAATAAGCGGCAGGCAGGAAGCAGCAGCCACGCTGCGAGCGGGACGCCTCTCCCTTCAGAACAACAGAGGAGTGGGCGGAAAGAAAAAAAGTGTTGGGCGACTAACAAGAATAATAATGCTGTCACACACAAACAAGGCATAACATGATCTGGGGCCCTAGTCGGGGAGAGGGGTTTGTGCCACGATGATAAATCTGACAAAACCTAATTATTTCTGACACATCGGATGCATCAGAAAATCCCCCAAGACTTTGAGAGTGAGGAGAGAGAGGGAGACTTATCAAGCGGCAGTACATTAGGACTCGTCTCATAGCATCTCTCCTGGGCTGCCTTCATCAGTGGAAGGGGCGTCTTTGAATTTGAAAAGGATTTGAAAAGGTACAGATGACTTTAATATTCAGAGGCAAATACTGTAAATTCATATTCTGATGCGGTGAGATGAAGAGTGGAGGCTGATCTTGGCAGGATGCATATTTCTGGTTCTGCCCCTCAGACTCAGGGAGGCAGCGAGAGGCAAAACACACACACCTCAGCCAGAGGTTACAGAAAAGCGAAAAACACGGACTCCGCTGCCTCTGACCTGGCAACACAGAGTCTACTGGAAGAAAAGACTCACTTTTATCAAGACGTACATTCTGTTCAAATCAAGTCTAATCAGACCATTTGAATTCTTTCATTTTAGTTAGTTACGGTCAGATTCCTTTAGAAATGACCGGTTGATAAATTGGTCAGCTGATTACCAGAAAACGTATCAACAAGAGCTTTCATAGTTAATCGTTAATGAAACAAAAAATGTCCCCAGTTTTTGTGGAGATTAGCTGCTTTTTATCATTGTAAATATTTGTGTTTTGGACTGTTGCAACCTGGAGGCCTCAGTTTGGGCTCACAGATGTATTTCCCCCTATTTTAGAGCATTTTGTAGACTAAATCAAAAAACAAATTCATCCATTGTGAAATTTATATTTTTTCTACTTAATTATGCCTAAAAATTAAACCACCAACAAAATGATTGAGGATAAAGGTACAGTACAAAACTTTACTTTAAGTCTCTCTATTAGCAGCAGACAAACATTTAATGAATCGTTTAAAACACACTATAATGTAGCTGTACCAACTAACGAAGACTTTTTAGTCATTGTTAAAGTACAGCAGTTGCCAACAATTATAACTGACATATTTAATATTATTACACCTGTGTTTGACTATATTGTCATTTATTATCTGTTCATACACCAGCCTCCTCTGCCCACAAGAGGAGCAGTTAACAAATGCAGAAAACACATTAATACAACAAGACTGCATAAAACAAGGCTTTCTAGATCCTGTTCATCGTTTGGCCACCATTATCCTAAAATCATATTCCGTCTGTACTTGAATGCGCCACACTGATCAATTGATACGGCCGAATGTGAGATGTATCACAAACCAAAGGTCTCCTCTGCTATTATAATACGCAGCTCATTAGCTGTTTGTTTGGCTTTGGAGAAAAACATGCGGGGCCGTATTCACAGGCCCGAGCTTTCTGACACTTTATTAAAATATGTGGATAAGCCATTTAGCAGTTAATGGCTAGCTGCCATTATTGAGTCACTCAGGAGTAAACACTCTGCGGTGCAATAAATACGCGGCGCTCGGCGTGTATGTGTGCGTGCTCTCGAGATGCCTGCACTCACATCAACTGGAGATTAGCACCAGCAATCATGCGGAGGTATGTCAGGGATGCAAATAAGGTCATTAGTCCACGGGCCTAATGGTAGGCTGGGGGACAGGAGAGGTGGAGCGGTGAGGAGGAGGAGAGGGGTGAGGGCAGGAGTGGGAGGAAGGCAGGGGAAACAATCCTAACATCTCACTTTGATTCATTAACTAACACCAAAGGGGAGTGGTCACCAAACAATTACATGTGACAGCACAAGACACAGCCGATAAATTAAAGTGATATTAATTACATTGGATTTGCTTTTATTTTATTTCGGTTGTTTGCTAGGATAAATATTCTACACAGGCCATATTGTTTTTTAAAGTTTTGTGTGAAGTTGCTAATTTGCTCGCATTGGAAACCCTCATTTTACAGAGTTTTAGGCTTTCCTGGTATGCGGTACTACTTCTTTAACGCATACCCCTTAGGGTGTACAACACATGCGCGCGCACACGCACGCACAAACACACACACCCAAGCATGGCCTGGGGCGATCTGGTTTTGCGGTTAAGCAGATAGCGTTAACCTTTAGACGTTGAGGGGAAGGAGAGGTTTGTCTAATTGTTGGATTGACTTGGTTGTACTGAGGAGGCCTCTCCTGAGAAGGCCTTCAAGGTGATGTACTATTTAGCTTAGTGCTACAAGCCACTCCATTATTTAAAACAACATCCTGGAAAAGCCAGTCATGGAAAACACATTTCTTCCATTTTGAGGTTGTCGTGGCTGTGTAAAGGCAGGCGGGGAAGCAAGGAGGGCGGGGAGGAGGGACGGGTGATTGCGCCTCATCCTCCACAGCCACTCATGTTGGTGTCAAGGCGGCGTGGCCAGAGAGAAGAGGAAGCAGGCAGGAAAGAGAAAGTCAATGCTGTCCGGTTACTAAAAGTTGAATGACCTGGGGGAGTGGTAACACTAGGATTCTGTCTAGAGCCGGGCAGATTTGCTCCACTTAACACCCCATTTCAGAGAGGGGTAAACACGTCCAAACAGATTAATGTATGGACGTCTGGTACAGCTAACCAAACACTCTTCTGTTCTCACAGATACACTCAGAGAGAGGCATGGGCCCTGAGTGCATCCTTTATCCATTACAGGAGTGGTTAGCTCATGTCGACTGACTTTGCAACGAGAGCTTTGATGGACGATGGGCGAGAATCATTGATGTGTAATTTCTGTGTGTTTGTCTCAGAATGTGTACTGTGCATGTGTGTGTGTGTGTGTGTGTGTTTCCCTGCATGCGACCCTCACGCAGACCTGCGTGACATCGCCGGCTCAGGTCGTTTCAGACATTCCTGAAACTTACACATCCATTTTTAAAAAGACACTCTCCTCCTCTCTCAGCTCCATTAAAACAGAGTTGGGGAAGGGGGGGGGGGGATTTTTTAAAGTAATTAATGCTACACCTGCTCAATATTAATAGGAACAGTCTTGCATAAAATATAGCAGCTAAACCCCCATAATGCACACAGTGGTGTAATTAAAGACGAATGTGTAATAGAGCCTATTTATAGAATTTAAACTGTTATCCAAAACGTCAGGCTCACCTCAGGTATAAGCACAGAGCCATTGAAATTACAGCAGCAGACAGGAAGAGAAGTCTGCTTATGATACAATACATGCTGGAAATTGAACCTTGCCCTCGGGTCACAGCAAACTGAAGAACATACTGGTACTGTGGGTTTAATATCAGGCAATTAAACTAACAAAGGGCATAAGGACAGCGAGTGAATTCAGTGTGGGAGTGGAGGTGTGTGTGTGTGGGGGGGGGTTTGAACATGTGCTTGCATTCTCAGATGGGTACTCAAACTCATAAAAATGTGAGACATGTGAGTCTGTGTATAACACAATTATCTCTCAAATACTGCAGTGAGTGAGCAGGAAGGGATTCTGGGTTAAAGCATAATGAGTTCACTTTGTCGGGCGTCAGTGAACTTCCTGGCTGTGGTGCGTTTAGAGTCTGATGTTTGGGGTAGGGGCAGCCTTTCTAAACCACTGGCCAGTTTTAATGCCATTCAGGTGCATTATCAATTCAAAATGTTTTAACTAATATTCACCAATAATCAATAGCTGTTTTTTCCTTTTAAAGAAGCAGATCTCTACAAACACAATACATCTGATTTTATGTAACACACTTTATAGTAAATGAGGTCCTCTTGCAATGAGGAAAATGTTACTAGTGAAACAAAGTACAGAGACAAATTGAGTTCCTCAAAGTAGTAATAAACAATTACAGTTTAAACTTCAATTGGTATTTTTGACTTTTTGTATTGGTGATTTTTTTTTTGAACACTAATAAACTCAAACCTTTTTAAAGAAAAACTGTGAATAATGAGCCCTAATTATTGTGTGCAGCTGCAATACATGCAGTACACACACAGATGCAGTCTCAGTAGAGGAGTAGTTCTTCTACCTGCAGGAACTTACATGTGTACTGGTGGGGAGTATCCAGGGCTGCTGTGTCCGTTGGTGTCCAGGTGGTCGAACGAGCCGTTGAGCTCCTCGTGGGCGGACTGCATCAGGGTGGGCGTGCTGCCGTTCAGCGCACCTGGGGGGCTGCCGCCCAGCAAACCTGGCGGACTCCCACCCAACAGTCCGGGTGGACTGCCGCCCATCAGGCCGGACGGGTCTCCGCCCAGGAGGCCATGGCAGCTGCCTCCCATTGAGACCGTGGACCCGCTGTTCAGGAGGCCAGGGGTCCCCAGCAAAGGCAGGGAGGTCTCTGCCAGGGCAGCCTGCAGGAGAGGGGGAAAAGAAGGAGAAATACTGAGGAAGCATTACATGAGGATTGAAGGAAGATGGAGGACGAATATAAGGGCATAATCATGTCAGAAGGGGTAAAAGGTTTCAAGGGTGTAAAGGGTAGGAGGCAGGAAAGGTGTGTGGAGGGAGAGAGGAGAAGCATAAAGAGTGATACAAGAAGAAAAAGTGGTAGCTGAAAGAATGAGAAGATTTAACAGAGTAATTATTAAAACACACTTGTCTCATGCTTAAGTTTTTATTCTGTTTTTCCCCCCATGACACCTTGCTGACAACTGCCTCCCTCCAG
>JAVQJF010026326.1:0-7500 GCA_036023855.1 Gadopsis marmoratus | reverse complement strand
CCGAGTGGCGTCTGCGCATGGCTCCCATACTGGGCACGTTTGCTCCTCCCAGTACTGACGGCACCTGGGGCATGGCGGCCATGGGTGTGATCGGTGCCGTGGGCGTGGTGGGTGTCTGAGGTAAGTTGGGGGGCGATGCTGAGGGCATGTTCTTGGACATGGTGACGCTGGACACCAAGTTGAGCTGGGGTGGAGGACGATAGAGTGCGGGCGGAGAGTGGGAAGAGACAGATACAAACAGAAGTAGCGGGGAGAAGGAGGGAGAGGGCGGGTGAGGGGGGGGGGGAGAGGGAGGCATTATTTTGTGGTTTCTCTGACAGTGCAGAGTGTCTGCTCTCCTCCTCTCTAACACAGCTGTGTTTCCACTAACAAGGCTCGTGGAGAGGAGCCAGCCCATCTCCACTAATTACAACCACCAAATTGTATCATAAGAATTCTAATTAGAGCACGCTGTTCAAGATTATCCAACGATCAGCCTCCGTGTTATCCCGGCCCCATCTCTCTTTATCTCTCTATTTATCACTCCCTCCCTCCCTATCTCCCACACTACAACCACCCATAATCCTTTTACACTGAAGCATGATGAGCTGGTAAAACCTTATTTGCAGTTGGTGTGAATTGGTTGACATGGGTTATCTGACCCTGGTCCAGAACCACATGACGTTATGTTCCACTTTGGTATGAAAGGGTGGATCAAAGTTACTATAGTGACTGTAGTGCAACTACGGTCACCCTGTTGTAATAGATAACTCCAAGCCATCTCAGCCATAAATGCTGCTATTACAAGTGGAACCAATGAGTGGATTGTGCACTGAGATTGTAATAACCCTATGAGATAAACCCAGATGACTGACCATTCATACAAGACCAGTACTGATCATGGGTAAATATGAGGTTGTTGATGACCACAAAAAAAAGAAAACAAATACTTACGCTACATCTTTGACTCCTTTCATAGCGTTGTGCTAGCATGGATGATCTACTCTAATTCAATGGAATCTGTATTCATTATTTGGTTGCAGTATAAAGCCTTTGTCTTGAGCAGGTTTCACAGACAAACAGAGTAGCCACCTGGTTAGGACAGCCAGCTACACAAAAGGTCATTGGAGAAAATTATCAGTGGTAACTAAATTGATGTACATGCAATGCAAGTATTCATTTTCTAGACACTAAAAGCCTTGTTTGGTAGGTAGAGTCTGAGCCTGTAGTCTAAAAGACTTTGTGGATGGACACTTTTGATCACAGAACTTCAACCATCATCATCATCAACACATCTGGAAGTCATTATTACTCCATGAGAGACTGCAGTTATAGTTGATTTATCACCTCTAATCCGGTGTGACTTATATAAAACAAGTAGAAGTTCATGTTCTCTCTCAGATTAAGGTTGAAAAGACACTTCAAGTTAAAAAAACAAAAAACCCCAGCATGGACAATTATGGTGACTCCAGACACTCATCATTCACTACCTTTGTCTCCTCCACTCCTTCAACATTAGGGAGCTGAGAGTGTTAGTCACCTCTGGCACGAATGCCAACTGTGCTCGCTAATTGTCCGGCTTTTCCACCACTTTTACGTTTGCTTCCCAAATCTCATGTGAGAGGCTCTAACCGACTGGAAAATTCCTAACTGACCTTTTAGTCTCTGCGCTAATTTAGCTGGAATGGTAATGACATCGTTACATATTCAAACCAAATTGCCTTAATTGTGAGTCCACAAGTGGAATGCATCCATTGCGAGGGTTTGAATTAAAACCGACTTGAAAGATGGAAGGGAATGGGGGGCCGAAGGCACTGAGAGATGGAGGAGCGAGGCAGAGGAGAAAGGTATCGGCGGTCATTTGTGGCATGTGTTGATAAATACGATAAAATGTCAAGTTTGCAAGGCTCTGGTGGAGGGGTAGGGGTTTTCGGACGATAATTATGTCCCCACTTAGCTGTAATGAGCTGCTACATTGATGGACTGGGACAATCACCGGTTGCATATACAGGCCTCTGCTGAGTACAGAGAACGAGGATGAGGGTTGGGGAGATTATGGAATGTGTATCTATCTAAATATATATCTGTATCAATAGGTCTGATTGAATGTATACAGCTAATTCTCAGAAATATCTGCCTAAAACCTAATTTTGTGTAGTGTTTTTTTCTGTTAATTACAGTTTTATTCTATCCAACAGACAAACACAAAACACGCACAGTTGACCACTAAAATTCAAATATTCATTCATTTATCTACCACTCTTGGAAGTACGTAATGTGCAACTTGCCATTTAATTCATAGTGGCTGAGGTCATGCTAGTGTGTGATTGTTCCCTGTATCCTGCTACTATACAGAGCAGACACAGAACTGTGAAATACCAGCTGCATTTTCCTCAAAAAGGCATTTTGATGAACACTCACATATCCTATGGTCCAAAAACACGTCAAAATATGCAAACTAAATTCACATGCACGTAAAAGCATGTGTTTTTCTAACATTAAAACATAATTTTCCTGTCGTTTTTGCTGCCTCTTCACTGACGAGACACAGCACAGAGTGTGACATGTTTGCAGGCATGCAACAACAAAATTTGCTGTTTGTTTTTTTTTTACAAAATCTATTACAGTCAAACGGATGGAGGAGTGAGAGGAGTCACCTCTCGCTCATATGAATACACACTCAAGGTTGCAAGAGAAAGGGAGAGAGATTTTATTATTCAGAACTTGCAGCCTTGCTAACTTTGATTCTCATCCATCCATCCATCCATGGCATGGCCAAAAGGTAGTATTTAATGAAGTGCGATTCGGGGAATAAATGGGGTCATATTAGAGACAGTGTCTTGTGCTCGCCTGGCTTTGGTTGTTCATGGCTTTCACCAATGAAAAAATAGGACTTATAACACAGACTATTCATATTTATCAGATATCTCTGTTTCTATCCTGCACCTGTGATTCTACTGGGTGTACATCCGTGCTGCCATTTGAAATACACCAACCCTTTCTCTTTTGTTTTGTCTATACACTTAAGCACACACACGTCATTCCACGTGCCAAATCTTCATCTTACCTCTTCCTTAAAAAAACGGGGGAGCCTTAAAACTGAGGACATAACTGTTCGTTTAAGAATTCTGTCTGAATTGCCCCTACCATCAAATGCAATTAGCTGCTCTTTCATGTGTGCTTTATGTAATGCAATACTTCATTAGCATCATTCATTCATATTCAGGCGTGGATTATAGGCTGCAGATTCTTTATTGGACGAGATGGAACCAAGCTGGAGTTTTGAAGATTAAAAAAAAGAAAAGCTACAGACAGTGACAGAGAGAGAGAGAGAGAGAGAGATTGAATAATAAAAAGGGAGTTTGATTCCTGATGGAATTATGGGATAATTATGCTATCTTGTGATTATCTACATTCTAGGATGAGAGGTGGTGAGGAAAATTATTCTATTGAAAGTAGGCACTTACTAAGCAGCAGAAACATGCTAACAATGTTTTGCTCTCAAATATTTCAAAATGCCTGTAACTAGAAGGAAGTAATGTTTGCAAAAATGGATTATCTTAATGTTAAATTTGAATACTGGTTGGGAGAAATGCATTTATAATAATTCAATCTAAAAGTAAAAAGGCAAGAGAAAGAAAATATAGAATGACATCATTTTCCTTCTTCACTGACCCCTTTCACAATTTTGGATTTTCTTTCCCCTTCTGTAAGCAATTTCAGCAGCACTGTGGGTATTTATGTCAACATCACACCATCTTCACCACTCAGCTGTAATTTTCAGGTGTTTGTTGTTAAAATGACACATCTTCTCCTCTCTCATTCCACTTTTGAGTGCTACTGCGGCCACCGAGCCAAACAGTCATCAGCAGCCAACAGGTTGTTTTGGCTATTATATCTATCACAGAGAAATGACCCTGCGCTTTAGCCAAGGACTCCACCGCTCTGCCATCTAATACACTTCCAAAACTCTATTGTCCTCTCACGCCGCACAATACCTGATAAGAAGCAGATGTAACTCGGTATTACAAATCTCATTCCCCCCTTTCATCTTCTGTCACTCACTCTCACAACTACTGGGTGGTTAAACTGTTCATTTTCTGTGTGGGGGCCTCATTCATAGCCATGCTTGTTTACGGTAGCCAGACCAATATGCACTCACTGGTTTGGGAGATGACTTGGGTTCCGAGGGACGCATGTGCAAGTGGGCCATCATCGCCTGAAGACGCTCACGTTCTTTAGAAAGCTGTTAAGAGAAAAGAAGAAAAAGAGAGCACATTAGAGTAGATTAGAGTGGAGGAGAGGAGAAAACAAGAGAAAAGATGAGAATAAAGAATATGAGACACAAGGTTAGAGTGGTAGAGTGAGAAAGAAAGAGTTTGATATAAACCAAACAGTTCTGCTGGTGATGTAACGAGAATATGAGAGGCTGGGGGAAGGAGAGGGGGCAGACAGGTCAGGCAAAACAAATAGCATTTCATCTTTTTGTCAATAGCAAAATTTAGGTCAGCGAGGCTCTGACAGTAACAAGCTAGTTGGGCCATAAATTAGGTGGTCCTGAGTGTCTGCTCAAAGTCCTGTGGACACTGTTAGGGGGATGGAGCGCAGCCAGCAGCTGCTGAGAGGTGAAGGGGTCTTACAAACAGGGTGCCAGGTGGCCCCACCTCCCAGGTCCAGTTAGTGGCCCCAGCCATTGCCTATCATCAATCTAATTCACAGGGAGTGACAGAGACTAGACCATGTGAAAGGCTCAACCCCCCCCCCAACAAACACACACATCCTTAATATACACACACACACACGAGGTCCAAACACACAGAGAAACAGACAAGAAAGTAGGAATGCACACATACACACACACAAAGTTGCACGGATACAAAGCTGGGCCTCATTACTAGTGACGGCTCTCGTGGAAAAAAAAAAGAGGAAGAGAGGGATGTGGGAGTAAGGAATGAAAGAAGAGGGAGAAAAGAGAGGAGACAGGACAGAAAACAAAACTGCACCACTGTAATTGGTCACACTGTAAAAGGGCAAGCTTCAGTAGCTTCGTGTTTCAATGAAAATCAAAACACAGAAAATGAAATAAAATTAAATGAATAACATAAATCCTTTTTTGCATTTTATTTATTTATTTTTTACATGCCAACAGAATGTATTTACTTTTAAGACCCCCGGATGCCTAACAATTAAACACAACTGTTTATCGGAGCAGAAAATAACCGTGCAGGAGGACATGCTTGGCTTCAAGCAGGCCTAAGGACTCTGGCAGAGGATAAGCAAGAGTTCCAACAAGCTACATTTGGATCTGTTTATAATGTACACCCTACATGTTTGCCATCATATATGATAATAATAACTCCATATATGGATTAGAACTGGCTCTGACCTAAAATACGCTGCTGTGCAAAGCATCATGGCCCGGTTTCAACTGTCAGACTGCATATTTCCATCTGGCACGTTGGTTGAGCCTAGTTTAAAACATACATATCTATTTGTTTCTAAAGGAAGAAGAGCGGTTGTCGGCAGTGCTAAGTAATAATGTTGCTCAATCAGCGCTCTCATTATCTAGCCAGCATGACTTCTTAATAAGGTCACGCTCCACCTACTGAAAATAGTTCCCTCCTTTTGAGCTTTCTTCAGGTGCAAAGTGCAGTTAATTAACACAGCGGACCGGGAGAGATGCGCTTGCTATTAATTGGAAAGAGAAAAAAGAAAAGAAAAAAAGAAAGCAGAGAAAATAAAGCACATGCTTAATTCAATTAAAACAGCCATAATGGCTTTCGTTGTAAGGCCTGAGGATTCCTTTGTTTAGTGGCTTTGTTGAATTCAGCAGGTCCTGCTTGTCTGGAAGTATTAAGCAGACCACAATATGGCCTTTCTCTCACTCACCAACTTTCAAAAAATAAAGTTTTGAATGGATGATTAGTGACTTCAATGAGGACTGAGTTCCCTATAGTAAAATGTGACAATGGTCACATTTTAACAATACATAAAGTTCTGTTCAAACTCTGCACCGTGGTGTGTTTTTGCACTTTATTACCTGAAAGGAAACTTACTTGGATTTCCAGCTGCTGTACGACTTGCATTTGGACTCTACACTGGGCTGTGCTCCGATCGTCGAGGGCATGTTCACTGTTTAGGTGCCTGGAGGTGGAGGGAGAGGGAGAGACAGAGACAGACGTTACACACCAACTTTAAAATCTATCAAATATGTCAAAGCTAGCAGAAGGCAGCAAATTATATTCATTTTCACCATGATCAAAATTGTGGAGGATGATAATTACTGTATCAACTTCACAACTGTTTTGTTTTAATGATAATATTTCTATACTGGGACAATTATCTATAGGATCCTGTTAGGAACCATTGTTCCACTCTGAAATGAGGTAATTAGAAGTAACATGACGGTGTGTGGTGCCATGTTTAACATGACAATAGGCCTGCGTCAGTTTAGATGGCTAACTTCAGTGCCACCCCGAGCGCTGCCTTCTGCAGAGAATAAAAGATGCTAGCCCAGCAGAACGGCTTTGTCTCCTTCGTTTACCGAAAACAATACACACAATTTAACACCAGCAACATTTGACACACAATAGCTGCTCTTCAACTGAAGGTGCATTATCCCGCAGCAGACATATTAAATGTATCTGGTGTGTTCGCCTCATTAGAAGAAAAAGGCAGCCAGACAGCCATAACAGTCAATGAGGGTTTTTGTCTTGATTGGATTTCGTCTGTAGGACACAAAAGAGCCTCACCATTAAGATAGACCTTTATTCCTGGTAAAGCACACATATGCTGACACAGACACACACACACACAAATATGGGGCGAAAAGGGGTTTCTAAAGTGTTGTGATGCTGGGTAATGAGCCTCTATCTAAATGATCATTGGTGACAAACTCACAAAGCAAGCTTTGAGGAGGCATGCTTATGAAATGCCAGAGCTGCCACTTTATCTCCAGTAATTATAGGTTAGCTTGCAGACCCTTCAATGATCATTTACAGCGCTGCCTCCAGTGCATTAGAGGGAGTACAAAATCTCTCTCTCTCTGGCTTTTACTTTATCTAAGAACACACACACACACACTTGCTTACATTATCATGGACTTGAACAAACACTGATTGGCGTGCGCACACACAAACACACACTCCCACCACATATTCTTGTATTCTCCTGCAGACCTCTAACTTGTTGTTTATCTGCAATGTGCAAAGCAAGAACTCATTGAGCCGGCTTCTCTTGGCCTGCCAATCAAAGGCTGAATAGAACATTTGTAATCACAATAGCTGTGTACCTTTCAATTACACCGTGCACATTTAAAACCATTCCATCTCATCCCTGCTTATGCTTGTCTAACCATTTCGGGTCTAATGCTCAGAAATGTTTCATTATAAATCAAGAATGAGGTAGCATTCAAAAAAAAAAAAAAAAAAAAAAAAAAAAAAAAAAGGGGGGGCAGGGGGGGGGGTGGGTTTGGGATTGCGGCGGGTCGGGGGGGGCCGACCGGGTGGGTTTGGCCAGCCC